>JAODUH010012084.1:0-28810 GCA_027564835.1 Typhlichthys subterraneus | reverse complement strand
TAGTTAAGCTTCATTTAACGTAGAGTAACTGGTAGCTTAGCTCACTACATTTTCAATGTAGCTTGCCCATCACTGTATGCAATACACTATAATATCTGTGCTCCAATTAAATATTTAAAGAGTTTATCTGATATCTGAACTTGTCTGAAGTCAGACTACATTGCTGTTCTTTTCTATATTCAGACTGACACAATATGAAATAGATGTTTTGTATGAAAGATAGTTACTCACAAAAGCAAGCAAAAATATTGAAAAAAAAATCCAAAAAGATTCCAGATGTTGGGCACAATCTAAATTACCACCAGCAATTAAACTGAAATGTCGACTTCTGATTGTGTGAAATGGGTGTTTTTTTGATGAACCATGCAGAATATACAGGCAGTAAAGAGCACAAATTAAGAATTCAAACTGTGGAACAGAAAGCTGAATGGAATCACATTGAAAACCAAGAAGTCCAAGTGGATAGTGGGTATGCCACGCCACGTCTATTTTGTTTCAATTATGGCAATTAGTTAGGATGTTAACTTTTAAAGACACTGAAATCATTTTGCGTGCCTTCATCTCATTTTACTGCAACAGCATATTTACCTACCTGACACAAAAATAAATTGATCAATTCTAAATTGTACAGAACCCAGCTGCCAGGCCTTTAACCAGAACCAAGAAACATGACCATTATCACCCGTTTTAGCTTCTTTACACTGGCTCCCGGTACGTTTTAGGATAGACTATAAAATTGTATGGAGCACTCTCTCCCTGTTATACCTGTGACCACCTTCTACTACTGTATGCAACGGCCGGCACGTACCTTGAGGTCCTCAGGTAGCGGTCTGTTGTCTGTTTCTCGGGCCAGACTTACAACAAGAGGGGACAGAGTGTTTGCTGTTAGGGCCCTCAGCCCTGAGGCTTTGGAACAGCCTAGCTGGGGAAGTCAGGTCAGCAAAATCTTTAAACTCTTTTAAGTGCCTTCATAAAACATACTTTTATAGGAGAGCCTTCTCTTATTTAAATTGTAGCTGTAATTTGATGTTTTCTAGTTTTTACAAAAAATGTCTTATCTAGTAGCATGTGTTTTACTGTATTTGCCCTTATGAAAGCACTTTGTATGTGAATTTGAAAAACGCTCTATAAATAAAGTGTATTATTATTATTAACACTCACCAGGAATGACTTTTAGCTAATCTGACATGGACATACGACAGGTGACTGAGCACATTGTAAAACCTTTGTCAAAATGGTACTCCAATAAATGCTTTGAATGCTGTATGAGGCTGTCTAGGGTGAGCAAGCACATCCTTCCATTGAAATTAAAGTTTTAAGTGACTGTCTACTGTAGGAGATGAGTGCTCCCTTAAGATTTCCTTTACTGACTGTCTAGTCTACATAGGATACAGTGTGATCTCTTAAGAGTTCCTTTACTGATGGTGGGTCTCTGTACTTTGTTGTAGTTCTTAAAGTCTATGACAGAGGGCTGGGTGCTAACAGAATGGTGACAGCAGAGAAATCCTAAATGTCTGTGTTCTTGTAAACAAACAGACAGATCTGTATACAGAGACAGATCTGTATCGACACTTATTAACAATATTTATGGGACATACTATCATAATGATGCAAAAAAATATATATCACACACCGCCTGTAATCATTATGTTCAACTATTTAACAAATGTTATCTTATAGGTGATGTCTCTGGACAGTAATCTGTCAAATATAAAAGGTCAGGCTGCTCTGCTTACATCTGAGGAAGTGGTTGTTTTTATGGCGATACACAATGAGAAGGAGAAGAAGATTAAGTAAATGCTGTAGCAAGTTATTTTCTAGTGCACACACTGAAACCGGTAGGGTATAAATTAGATTGAGTCATCTAAATAACCTGACGCATTCACTATTTTAGCTCCAGCTAGATGTACTTTGTGACATTATTCAGACTGCTGCCTGTTTGATGAGAATTGTGTTCTTTCTACCATCTGTGTCTGAGAGCTATCAGCTAACTTCACATTCCCTAGATGACAGTGGACTGTAGGCTACTGTAATTTACGAAAGAAGTCTATCGAAACAGTCTATCATTCATCTAGATCTGTTTGCAGCCTGCATGCAACGTGTGCTGCCCTTGGTACCACCATATAACTATATAATAACTGGGTACCACCAGGCCCAGAATGTGTAACCACCAAATACAAACACACACATATTTACAGCAGCAACAGTATGCTAGGTTACTTAGTTGTGCGATAGCCTACTACTGTAACTCTCAAGCTCAAGTGTACTATGCAGTTTAAAATGCATCTGTAAGAAGAAAAAAACAGACATATAGGCAATTCGCTGGACATTATAAGTAGCTGGACGTACATACACATAACAGCTCATGTAAAACAGGAAGACAGACATGACTGTCTTCATTATTATAACATAATAACGAAATTAGGCTATAAGAATGGCTGAATCCACAATAACAGGGACTGTCACGAAGTATGTTTAGTGTGCAACTAAACGCTTCAGACGGAAAGCGTCAGGAAGTGTCAGGCAGCTTTGCTAAGCTAAATTCGGCTATGGCTAACTAGCTCGAAGTCTGAAACAGTTCCGGTGTCGTGTTGTAATTTTTCCCCCAACAAAATGTTTCCTTTAGGCTTACCCTGTCAGCAGTATTGCCAAATGATTGTACTAGTATAGTACTTTGATGCATTGTTTGCCTTGTGTACAATTTCCTTTGTCTTGGTGCATGATTTGCCTTGTGCATCGTTCCTATGTGTTATGGTACGTTCATTAACTTTGTCTCGTACATTTTCATCATAGTTAGCAATTGCAGAACGTATAATTCCCATGTCAACAATAGCCCACGGCTCTTTTACGTTAGAGACACCACTCGTATCGGTACGAATAAAGGTACATAGTGCAAAAGAGCAATTCCGGCAGGTGGAATCATTTCGGCACGACACTACAGTATAAATTTAGAGGTGCGTCCGTCCACAACAAACATTGAGTCTGTCCACGGACAACAATAAAAAAACATGGTGACATATCTTTGTTTGGCAAGGCGATAAACATCCACGGACGCTGATAAAACAACTGTCAACTTACTTGTTCGTAGTTAAGTGTGTTGGCTAGCTGTAAGAGTTCCTGTACATCTACATCCTCAACAGCGATCACGAGCACACAGCCGCCCTAGGCGCGCTCCCCGAAGTAATTGGATGAATGGGAATGGACACTGTTGGCGAAACACGGCGCCTGGGGAAGGTAGTTAGCTAAACGCAGCGCCACTCGCACAACCTAGTATACTTTTCTGCTTGTAAAAAGGTGGAACTCCAGTATTTAAACCCAGAGGAAATAGGATTAGCACACAAGCAACAATATAAGCATAACTGTAGATAATTTATTGAGCAGGCTACGCTGCTGGTGATCACATGATTTCATTGAAAGTGTATTTGTGCGTCGCAATCACTGCCAGACACCACTCTAGTAGTTTACTATGTAGTAGGTCCATTACGAGATGCAGCTATATTCCCCAGAAGGACGTGGATCCACGCTAGGGGGAGCTCTCGAGTCGATGCTTAAGGACGGGCGAACATGAATCTCTCATGTCATACACTTGAGATGAGGGCTGTCGTTGAGCGTCCCTCATCTGCATCTCGTTATCGGGTCGAGGGCTTCCCTAGCGTGGACGTATACATGGACGTCCAAGTCTGTCTAAGAGATCGCCGCCTGTCCTTGTAAAATATTTAATTTGTGGGCCGGGTTATATACACAGACCATTTAACAAAAAAGAACTCACACAAACATTACCAACTGGTCTATCTCAAACAAGCATCCCAGTAAACAACACAAGGTTTAATTTTCTTCCATTTACACATGTAGCCTACATATTTTTGCATTAATTTCAAGCAGAGAAAACCTCAATGTCTTTATTTTATTAGTTTCAGGTTTAAAATTGTAACAATAAAAAATGAAAATATTCTCAATTTTAGATGTTTGGATTACCTTTTAGTAGATTATAATTTCATCGGATGCATCCTGTCCAGTATTAACAAAGATTACGTCAAGGAAGGGCCTAGAAGGACGCAACCAATGGGTGAAAGGGTTCTTATGCAATCATTTGCATAGAGAAAACGTGTTCTCACTATAAATAAAGCTTCCCATAGTCCCACTATCCAGGTAGTCAACCAACCTGTGAAGGCATTATACCTTTCCTAGTAAATACAAACATACATTATATCCTCTCCTCTTTCATCCAACTTGCAAAACATCTACAGAAAATCTAAAACCTAGTTTATTTAAAAGGTATTGGCTACTAAGACTGACACAGTCTGACACTTAAACAGAGCCCAACAGAGGACACAATAAGTATATGATAGATTTTAAATACAAAATCTTTGCAACTAAAGGTTCACCAATTCAACTTCTAATCAGTACAGTTTTATTTCCAGTACAATACGAGATTAATCATTACAATAAATGAGAAACACTTGATGTTGAGGCTTATTACTGTACTACCAACTACTTCCAGCAGGAGTGCCAGGTTCATGTTAGCGGTGGAACTACAGTAAAAACATAAGCAGGTTGGAACGTGAGAACAGTATCTTAACAATTCCCATGGCTCTCAGTGAAGTGCTGTCAACACCCTCTCTCTTCAACAATCCACTGAGTGAGAGAGAAACATGACAACAGATATCCCCCCAAAAAATCCCAACCTTCAAAACCAAGGAGGGGGGGGGGGGGGGTAATAAAGTGTCATGGCAACCCAGAGGTGATCCCCACATCAGTAACTCTCATTACACCTCAGTGCTGATGGCCCTGGTATTGGTGTAAAAGTCCGGCTGTGGGCCGCGTGCGCGCCCTTCCCTCAGCAGGGAGCCGTGCACGGCGGGCAGAGGCAGCACCAGCGCCTGGTTCTCGTAGTGCGTGGGCACGTAGGTGACACGCTCGCTGCCGTTCGGCATCTCCGGGAGGGTGCGGAGGGAGAAGGGGGGGTCGTAAGAGGGGCAGGAGGGGCAGAGGACGTGGACCCCTTCTGGGGGCTCCGGGGACAGGGACCAGGGCTGGACGCACGGCCCCTCCAGGCCAGAGGGGGCGTGGCAGGCCTGGCACAGGAAGTGAGGCTGTGAGATAGAGCCGCAGTCAGAGCCATTCTTCTTACAGCAGTAGTACTGCAGGGAGATGGACAGAAAGGGACCACTTCAGAGGACTGAGAATGGTGTTGAGTGTGTGTGTGTGTGTGTGTGTGTGTAGGTGTGTGTGTGTATTTTTATCAGCACACACAGAACGGACAGCTAGCCTAGTGAGGAGATGTTTGAATTGAATTTTGATAATGATTGAATTTGAAGTGTACCGCTGACTTCACCTTCACCAATCATCTTTTTCAAAGGACCATAGATAGAAGATTTTATGGGCTTTGGATAGATCTTATTATGTAACCTAACCAGAATTTGCACAATTATACTCTCCAATAGGATCTGTATAGCATAGAAGTGTGTGTGTGTGTGTGTGTGTGTGTGTCTATCCCACCTGGAGCCTGCAGTAACAGAGCACAGCGATGATAAACAGCAGTATCACTGTGGCCAGTATTCCTCCAGTTATCACAACGGTTCCTGCTGTCATCCGCCCTGCTCCCCATCCAACTCTGGCCGCACAGGACGTTGTCAGTATCGAAGACGAGAAACAGAATGTTGCACCAACTGCTTCTATGGCCTGGTCAATGATCTATGTCTGTGTTTTAGGTCCTTAGCATGTCTTACATGATTTATAATAATGGACAGCACATTAGTTGTGGTGGAGGTGGTTCCTCCATGTAAAGTGCTTTGTGTACCTTTTAAAAACACCAAGTATTCATTTTATTATGATTAAATATGAAATATAAATTACATACTATTATATTAAAATGTGTCAGGTACAGAGATTTGAGTCATACAGTATACTGCAGTTACCATTTGGTGGCCTGTGCTACTGTAATTTACTGTTCATAACCCACGAAGAAGAACCTCACTCCTCATCTTTAGACAACAGTGACGGATCTTTAAATAAATGTACAAAATCTACTGTATATTATACAGTAGATACATATCTCTGTCTCTTTCCCTCCCTGGTAACATTCCTGAGATGTGCATGAGTATTAAAGCCCTTGACTCCTGACAAAACTTCTTCCATAGTTTCAGTATTGTTTTGCCTCATCTGTTTTCAGGGATGTAGTAGTTATGCGTTTTTGGTTTTATTTAATAGTTTATTGTCATAGCCTGTTCTGGATGGTTTCTGGTCTAGTGGTTTACCCTAATTTACTCACTGTACTGTTTTTGTTAGTTGTTTGGTTATAGCTATATTTGTTTCTTTGGCCATCTCAGTCAGTTATGTTCTTTAGTCAAATAGTACATAACAAATTCCATTATTAAAAAATATGTATTTTGCAAGGAATTGGAAAAAATGTGTTTTATGTCCCTTTATTGTCAATGGACATCAAAGTACAAAGCATGGGGCTGTGCAGATGTCAATATGTTCTTCTAGTATGGTTGGTGATATTGTTTGCATCCTAAACTTAACTATAATATTACATGCTCAAATTCTATAACAAAATCCTCATATCAATTATTTTCCATTCATTTCTGCAATGTAATTGCTTTTCATTCATGTAATAAATACATTCATATTTTCCAAATAAATAAAGTGTTAATACCTATTAAATTGGTGAAAGTTATTTATTTCAGTCAGACAGACAGACAGACAGACAGACAGTACTCACATCAGAAGAGTGTTGAGGGGCAGATGTGGGAAGGCCGATAGAGCTGGAGCCCAAAGGTCACATTGATGAACACACAGCACCAAACACACCTGGTTAGGAAGCAGGAATAGAAGGACGGAGAAGGAATCATTAGGTGAACAAAAATACAGGAGGACGTTTACAGTACAAGCGCCAACTATCTTTTCCCTACTGGGTCATTCATTCCATGTAATTTTAGCCACACCATCTCAGAATTGGCTGATAATTTTGTTCCTTGAAAAATACACTGACATTTGTTTAGAATGTATTTAGTACTCATGCAAACTTTATATGTTCAGTCACTGGCTTGTCTCTAAGCTTCATAACTACCTGGGCCAAATATTTGAGTTCTGAAATAGAGTTTTAAGAGAGTTCTGAGAGGTCTGAAATATGGCATGCATATTCAATGTCCTGTATAATGTAAATATAAAAATAATGAATTTATGATATCCTTAAATGGATATTATCGGTGACTTCATAAAAGTCTGAAATGCGCCTGCTGACCACTGGAGGCAGTAATACTTAAACTATTTTCCCCTTGTGTTCCTGATAATTAATCTGCAGCTCATAAAATCGATTCTAGAAGGAATATGCAGCCTTGAAATGTTGCACATAATGTCTTTGATATGTACATACGATTTTAAAAGTGGACATCTTCTACCAGATTGAATGTCCCTTGTCACAAAGAGCGTGAAAAGCATTTGTTTAAATGTAGGCACTTACCTACATGTACCTACCATGCCAACATTACTGCTTTAGCCATTTCAAATGCTATTAATTTCTAAAATGCCCATAAAAACAGAAGAAAAAAAAACATAATAAAAGCTTTGTACACTTATTTAGATTTATACTTATTTTCCTGATTCAGCTATTTCATCCAAATTAAAATAGTTTACAGGAAATATTGAATATGCATGCTATAATTCAGAATTAATCATATTAAGTAAAGTTATTATTATATAACATCTAATTATCTTACTGGAAAAAAGCTTTAATGAGTAGCAAATCAACTATAATAATTAATGCTTGGAGAGTTCAAGTTCAAGTTCAAACGGAAAGTTCAAACGTGGGGATACTATATGTCATGCCGTATTATTAATGGGGAACATATTATTAGCCAATTCTGAGATGCCATGGTTGATGTCAATAGCTCTAATGACATGGAATGACCATGCTTCACAACACACATACACAAATGCACACACACACGCACACACAACCTATAGTCGGGGTATACAGTATGCAGAGGTGGTGATTTGGCAGTTGGTTTTATCAGTGTGTGCGTGTGTGAGAGGCATGCTGATGGGCAGAAAAACGTGTCTGTGTATTATGTAAAACAATAGTGGGTTTGAACAGATCAAGTATTCTGACTATTTGATCTCTCAGTCTCATGGTATTACCTAATAATCAGTCATTGTCAATGTGCTATTGATCAAAGCCTGTATTGTTAACAACTCTAAGCTTCCATAGATCGTCAGTGTTTGCTGGTTAAATACCCAACACACACACATCCACACTCACATCTGGATCAGATGCACAGACTGCACCGCTGGGTCCAGATTAGCCAGAATCACACAGACCCACATCCTCCATACTGAACTGAGCATTGATAACTACATGCACACGCACGCACGCACGCACACACACACGCAAACACAAACACAGTGTGCCAGAAATGCAGAATAAAGTAAAAAATGCCTCTGTAACTTCAGTCCAAAATTCTCCAAAATCTAAAACATTTATTATGTGCAGATATTTAAAAGTGATATGTTTATTATCAGTTAGAGACAGTCTCTCTATCTCAGTCCACTTCCTCCATTTCCATCTCTCTCTCTCTCCGACGCCCTCTTTCTCCACTATCCATCCATCTTCAGAAGCAGCAGTAGGCCTTGAGTGAAGATTAATCACCTCATCCTAAAGCGTCTTGCTCAGCATTACAGCTTCAAGTGACCAGACAGTCACGTATGGATTCACTATGCCTAAACCCGGTGAACTGGGCATCGTAGTTTAATTACCACAAACATGACGCAAGCCATTATATTCAGAGACAACTGTGAGCTCAATGGGTAAATAAAATCACAGGAAATAAACAAAAAATTTAATTTTTAATTTTATATCCGTTTTACAAATATTCAATTATTGTATAAACATTTCTTTCTTTTACTTATGAAAAAAACTATAATATAATTAACAGAATATATTGAGCTATTCTGAACAAACTACTGTATATTGTACATTTTACCATCACAGCCTACAATATTGTATCATCCTACATAATAATGTACGACTGCATGTTTCTGTGAGGAGAGAAGAGCAATGCCCATCAACACACAAGTTGCCATGGACATGTCAGTTGTCTAATTCATATTATCTAGTGCTGGACATAGTTACTATTTCACCTCCAACTAGATGTTTGGAACAGAACAGAGCTTCTGGACTATGGTTGGGTAGCTGCCAAGACAACATGCCCTGTTGCTTAGGGTGTAGTTCAGTGTCTGGATGGTTTTTCGTCTCCTATAGGACAAACAACATTATGAATGTTAAGAAGCTGCTTTAAGAATGATCCTCCCTGGCTCATGGAAGCATATGATCAATACAGGCTGTAAAACCCAATGCTATAAAGGGTGAGACAGAGAGAGACAAAGAGTTTCAGTTTTGCCCACCCCACAAAATTTTGGTGAGTGATGTGTGCGTATGTGCGTGTGTGTGTGCGTGTTTGTGTATGTGTGTGCGTGCGTGCGAATGCGTAGTCATTCCAATCTGGGCTGTGTTCCGATGCTGTTCCGAGTACTGAGGGAGATTTATGGGTGATGTTCGTTAAACGGCCGTTCAGCCAGCCAGTTCCTTACTCAGCCTTCTATGGACAACCAGACCAAACCTTCACTTACACTGCAAGCAAAGCCTTAGGAGAAAAGCAAAAATGAACCAACGCCGAATATAGATAGATATAGATAATAGTAATCATATTTCATCTCCAGGCAGAATTTGCAACCATAAAAAAAAACTTTACAGTTAAATGTATGATTTTGTCCTCCACACAAAGGAGCGCTTATAGCAAATGTAAAATTCCCCAAGTCCGTATTGTTGACATTCTATTTTCATCATGGGAAAGAAGAAAGGAAAGAATAGCTAGGAAGTGCTAGCATCAGACTTGCCTGTGCCGTCTCTTCTCTGCAGCCAGCCAATAAGGTGCCAGAACCTTTTTCACACTTGGCAGCCATGTGAAACATTTAGATGCTGGAGGAGGGGACTGAAATTACTGTAGCACATGCACAATCAACAGTGCCAGCCTCTGATCACACAGCATGTCTGCTACAGTATGGTATGCATGGTACCTTACTAAAGGGCATCAATGGTTAGTCATTTACTATGGGACGCTAAGACACACACTATACCAGAAAGACAGACAGACAGACAGACAGACAGACAAACGTCCTGTAAGTGCAGACAAGAGAGTATCCCAAGGAACCGACTTCTTACCGTTGTAGATCCTATCTTATAATTGCTTGTGTAACTTGTATATTAGCAAATGTAACTTGAGTAACTAATTTCACTGCTGATCAGTCATAACAGATTGCTGTTATAACATCATATGGCTGGTGGGAAATGTACTTGTCTACTGTGACAAACTGTAATGCAGAAATGTGCTATTAATAGAGAGGGTTAGGTGTCTTCTCTGGATGAAGCACACATAAGTGTGTTTTGATGAGTTACCAAGATAAAGCCTGCTACAGCTGTTAACGTTACATTAGCAGATAACAGTGTTTCCATTGGCTCTTCCTGATAGCAAAGCCCCTGCCAACATCCTAGCTCAGGAGCCCAGCCAAAGTATCTCCAGCCCTGGCCTCGGTTCAACACTCCACTCACATCCACATTCACACCCTAAGATCCAACCAGCAGAGGACCTATCACAATGCACTATGCTATGTATACGGATATTAATAAATCATGACAGTATAATAGATTACATGTTGACTATAGGCTATGCGAGTTGTATTTCTCCCCCTTTTATGCAATGCCTCTTAGCTGACAGCTCATAACACATCCCTGAACACTTAAATACATAGACATAACACATTTTTGAATGAAACATACAAAGCCAGGTTTCTGTATTATGTGCCAACCCTAAACCGAATAATCTCACTACTAGCATG
Source organism: Typhlichthys subterraneus (assembly GCA_027564835.1). Taxonomy (NCBI): domain Eukaryota; kingdom Metazoa; phylum Chordata; class Actinopteri; order Percopsiformes; family Amblyopsidae; genus Typhlichthys; species Typhlichthys subterraneus. The sequence continues at coordinate 17,914 of JAODUH010012084.1, read as the reverse complement.
TAACATCATGTAGCATGTAAAGCATTGCTTATCTCAGACACCTTATTAGTGGATGAAGAAAGCTCAACAATCACACACAAGTCTGTTTGTATGTGGTAAGTTTACTCTACAAGCCTTTTGTGCTGTAACTGTGTTTCCTTCAGGGTATTGTGTTAGGGGGGCTTGACTGCAGACTCCCCTGGGAAATTAAGCCAATTCCTGTTGTAGTACAGACCAGGGTGGGGGTGAAGGAATTATGGAATGATGGAGAGCCAGGGAAGATGGAGACAGTATAGAGAGGGTCCATGTCAGTTTGTTTACTCAAGCTGTCTGAGAAATAGGTAATCTACAGCCGAGCAGCACCATGAGAGAGTTTTGTTCATTTGAAGATTAATGTATATTAAGAGGAAATATAGAGGGGAAAGATCCCCCTATAACCTATAGGGAACAAAGCCTGCGGTGCACCGTCAACTTGGGCCAAACAGTTAATTACAGCTGCAAAACCACAGGGATTCGTTTAGCACTATCTGCTAAATAGCCTACACCTGATGTTCAACAACACGCAATTAGACCTATGTGATCACAAACATTAGCCTACTTATCTTACTGCGCCACGTCTACAACTGTTCACAACAAAAGTCGGAGAGGCATCCCGTATCAATCACAGAATATCCGTTCAAACGTTTTGCCTCAGATTCGTCCCCGTGATTATGTGATGCTCTCCATCCGTACACCTACCTGTTGTAGGATATGTTCACATCATCCATCAATCCACCAGAATCCCGCAGAGTTTTGTCATGAGAGTCACCAGCGTCTCTCTAGCAAGAAGAGTAAAGGGGAGGAAGAGAGTATAGTGCTGGCATGGGACTGCGACGTATCCAGCGATCATCCGAGACCAAGTCGACGTTCACAATGCCATCAACACAGCTTGCAGAAACCTCCACGACCCACCACCGGTAAACGGAGCATGTTGACGCCACGTTATCCCGACTCCGAGACTAAAGACGGAGAAAAGGTTTGCTGTGTGCTAGATAGGCGTGCAACTTGGGTAGACTAAACATTTAGGTCAAAACGTGCGCGTTAACAATGGCGCATTCCCACTCATCATATAATCAAAATATAGCCAATAAAACCAAGATAATAGCATATTCTTCTTCACACAATTTTATAGAGCTTTGCCAACCAAGCGCAGTGTCAGTGCTGCCCAAGGCGCCGCCCAGTTTGCGGACGTAGGCTAAGTGGCTATACTTTTAGTTAGCGCGAGTTTGCTCTCTGCAATTGAACTAGGCTAGCTGGTAAAATAATGAACATTAATAGCATAATTACGTTTCCGGCAGTCCACGAAGACCTGGTGTAGGTGAAATAAATATCGCAAACATTAACGAAAGATTTGAAACTCTCGCTGTATGGGAGGAAGGTCAAGTCGCTGTCCACGGTGCTGAACTAGCTTGTCACGGAGTGTTGCACCTCCTTGCATTCACGGTCAGGACCCACCCACCTGGAGGAGAAACTTGGAGAATGGAGCGCTCCCATGAATAAGACTGGAGGTCATCATTACCATAAGTAAGAGGCATGTTTGTTTCGACAAACATTGATTGATAGGGAGGGAGGTGGGGGGGAAATATGATCATACTGTAGGCCTACCTCCAAACTGCTGGATCTGCTGGTCTGAACTTTGCGACATTTCCTCAATAATAAAATAATTACAGTTCATATTTAACTTTATTTGAAATGAAACAAATAGTAAATAAATGCCTTTACAAAAGGAAATAAAAAGAAGACAATGTTTTGTTGAGATGCTTGATCTTATGGTCAAATAATCTGTATAGTATTAGTTAATGGGCAATTATCTTTCCATTGACTACCAAGCAGAATCTAACTGCATATGTTTATTATGTCTGGTGTTTCCAAACAATCAATGTTACACTAATGAACAGGCTTGTGCAAGACCTCATCTCAGCAGCCAACTGTACAGTTCATTAAAGGAACAATTAGCGCATCTCATTGCACCTCATACAATGTAGTGCAGGTATTTTAGAACAGTAATTTACAGTATAGATTAGTAGATCTGGCAGATAATTTGACAATTTGTATTTATTTTTTGATTGTTTTGTAAAGTTATATTAAAATCTGTTTGTATCAACTCCAGCAAGACAGGCGCAATATAATATGAACTGTCCTATCCTCAAATCCAAGGTTATCCTATAAGACACGCACGGTTTTGCATTTAACACTAGGAAGATCATAACTTTTTACATTAACATTAACTGAGGTATATAAAGTATTTCATAGAGTAAGCCGACTTAATAAATAAGTTGACTGAAAGTTGTCACTAGCAGCCTGCAGCTTTAATTGCAGCATTTACATCCATCATCTGAACAATACAAACAGTCCTGCTCACAACCAGGTAACCCGAATGACAGATGCATGTGCGTGCACGCACACACACAGTCGTGTGCATGTGGGGCAAGGCTCAGTAGAATCCCTATAGCAACCAGAGGTTTCATGGCAAGCGTGTGCGTAGTTAATGTAATTTCCTGTGCTGTGAAGCAGATCTTACTTGATGCTTATCCAGATCTGACCAAATTACTCCACTCCTGCCCCCACTACAAATATATTAACATTAAAGTTAAACAAAATGTACCTTGTATGTAGCCTATACATAGAATATTTATTTTTGCATTTATTTTAAAACAGTCAACCTACTAGACAGCATGTAACCATCGTCCTATGCTTTTAAATGTCAGTTTTGTGTCGACAGCTCCGGTTAGCATGTTCCAATGACACACAAGGTTTTTGAGAGATTTAAAAGAGTCAGTTCAGTTTGCAGTCATTTAGCTCTAGACAGATTGTACTGTAAGTGTATGTCAGGCGTGCAACCATTTTCTCCTCACCACACAACCAACACACAGTTACAGTACAATGAGAGGGGGGAATAAACTTACTACCAGTTTGATGCCATTGACATCTACAGCAAAGCCCTAATCTCTGAGCCTTCTATTAAATCATGCTTTCTGGAACCCATTGTAATTAATGAACCCTGGCTTCTTGGGCCAGGACTGGACAAACTTGATCAGCTAGCTAACAGGAAGTGGTGAAAGCTAACTGGTTAATGTACATGCACAGATTTATGTAAAGCACACACACACACCTTTACTTAATATTTAGTTGCTGAAATCCATATAGTGGGAAATAAAGAAACCCACTAATTAAGGATTTAGCTTTACTTGGATGTTTTTTAATTTAGCTATAGGACACGACATGGCACATATCTCCATATCTACAGAACACAACACCACATTTGATCCACGTACACAGAGGTGCATTGTGTTCATTAGAGATGCAAGAGGAACAATAACTGACCTTCAACACCAACCACACATGCCTGGTAGCCAGCCAGCCATCTCTCCCTCCCTCCGTCATCAATCCCCTCAATCCCATTGGAGAGGACTCCTTCACCCCTGGGGCTCCTTCACAGTGCTCCATTAACCCACAGAGCCATAAATTACCCTGCAATGGCTGCTGGGAAAGCAGCAAGGTGGTTAGGGAGCAGCCTCTGAGTCAGCCCATAGGGCAGGAAACACAATACCAAAGCTACAACTTTGATCTACTGTCTATTCAGTACATGTCGCTCGCACATGCATACACACACAATTAGAGAGTATATTTGTGCACATTCTGGTTAGGTTACATAATAAGGTCCATCCAAGGCAAATTAATATTTACCTTTGCTCCCAGAACATCTATTGACCTTTGAAAATGATGATTGGTTTAATGTAAAGTCAGCGATACACTTCAAATTCAATAATCTTGTTTAAATTAAATTATTTTACTAGGCTAGCTGTGTGCTTTGTGTCATGATAAATAATCTGCTGTTTCTGCACAGCCCCAGCTTTGTAAATAGAAACAAAGTGGTGCAGATTGCACCACTGCACGATCCCAGCCATGGCAATGTAAACTCAGCAAAAAAAGAAACGTCCCCTTTTCAGGATTGTGTATTTCAAAATTAATGTAAAAATCCAAATAACTTTACAGATCTTTATTGTAAAGGGTTTAAAAAATGTTTTCCATGCATGTTCAATTAAACATTCGACAAACGGTCGTTATTAACAGCTTACAGAGAGTAGGCATTAAAGGTCACAGTTCTAAAAATGCAGGACACTAAAGAAACTTTTCTACTGAGTGTGAAAAACACCAAAAGAAAGATGCCCAGGGTCCCAGCTCATCTGCGTGAACGTGCATTAGGCATGCTGCAGGGAGGCATGAGGACTGCTGATGTGGAATGGGCAATAAATTGCCATGTCCGCACTGTGAGACGCCAAAGACGCTACAGGGAGACAGGACAGCTGATTATCCTCGTAGTGGAAGACCGCGTGTAACAACACCTGCACAGGATCGGTACATCCGAATATTACACCTGCGGGACAGGTACTGGATGGCCACAACAATTGCCCGGATCACACCAGGAACACACAATCCCTCCATCAGTGCTCAGACTGTCTGCAATAGGCTGAGAGAGGCTGGACTGAGAGCTTGTAGGCCTGTTGTAAGGCAGGTCTTTACCAGACATCACCAGCAACGGCGCCTATGAGCACAAACCCACCTTCACTGGACCAGACAGGAGTGGCAAAAGTGTTCTTCAATGACGAGTCACGGTTTTGTCTCACCAGGGGTGATGGAAGCACTTGTGTTTATCGTCGAAGGAATGAGCGTTACACCGAGGCCTGTACTCTGGAGCGGGATCAATTTGGAGGTGGTGGGTCCGTCATGGTCTGGGGCGGTATATCACATCACCATCGGCAATGTCAGTGTTCTGCCATGGCCAGCGAAGAGCCCGGATCTCAAGCCCATTGAGCACGTCTTGGACCTGTTGGATCGGAGGGTGAGGGCTAGGGCCATTCCTCCCAGAAATGTCCGGGAACTTGCAAGTGCCTTGGTGGAAGAGTGGGGTAACATCTCACAGCAAGAACTGACAAATCTGGTGCAGTCCATGAGGAGGAGATGCACTGCAATACTTCATGCAGCTGGTGGCCACACCAGATACTGAGTGGTACTTTTGATTTTGAGCCTCCCTTCATGCAGGGACACATTATTCTATTTCTGCTAGTCACATGTCTGTGAAATATTTTTAGTTTATGTCTTATGGTGTTGACTAAGTGTTCATACAAATATTTACACACATTAAGTTTACTGAAAGTAAAAACAGTTGTAAGTCAGAGGACGTTTCTTTTTTTGCTGAGTTTATTTCCAATATAGGGGGCAGAGCAGAGCAATGCCATACAGAAGCACCCTATGGCATTGAAAGCTTTCTCCAGAATCATTATACCCTTAATAGAAAGGGGAAAACCTTAAGATTAGACAAGTTAAGGACAAAGAAGAGATTTCACAATGATTCAATCATAGAAATCTAAGAAATATTTTCTGGAGATATTTGTAAGCAATAAGTCAACAATCTTTGGAAACATTTTATTCTTAAGGATGGACACTATTGAAAAGTTAAATAGTTACCATTTAAATGTAAAATGTATATAGTTCATCCTAGAAAACAGAACAATTGCACAGAGTTTAAACTTGATTTAACAATTTATTCTTCAAAACACAATTTACTCTATATTTTCTGGTTATTTTCACAGTCCAACAGCACTTGAAAACATAATGTCCAACTGAACAAACATTAAACATTTGAGGAGAGCAATTTATATAATGATGAAAATGCAATGAATCATCTTGATGGCTTTATATATAATAATATACACACACAACAACAAAAAATTGACTTCTACCAATTTTAATGAGAATTCCTCCATTACACTACATCCACACAGGGGCCCTTCCCAGTCATGCTTTGATACACTGATGTCAAGAAATGTGCAGGGGGACAGATCATCATTTGGTAGGCTGGATTAACATACACTTCTTATCAGATACAGATGAAAATAAACATCAGCCATTTGAAACCCTTCTTCCAGAGTTTTGTTTTAAGTAGACAGTATTGTACATACTATGTGCCATACAAATAAAATCCAATTATAACTATATTAAAAGAGGAGACTCAAATTAAGAAAGGCACTCAAATTAAAACATGTTAAATGGTTCCTGGTTCAGGTGGTTGTTTCAGGACAGTCATTAAGAAGGTCCCCACCTTTGGGAAGCAGGTTAGTAGCCCATCGGTTCCATAACCTGCTGGCAGTCACTTCTCGTGAGCCAAACACAGGAAACAGGCGGCCAGGGGAGGGGTGGTGGAGAAGAGAACCAGGCAAACCTTGACATCAGGGACAAACAATAACACCTAATTATTGTCACACAAAAACAGATTTGGCATTGGCATGTATTTGGCAACCAATGTATTCATGAATAAGTTGCCTGGCCTATACTTCATTGGCTGCAGGAGCACTTTATAATAAAGTCCTTCATGTGTTGGGCAGCAGCAAAGCTACTGTACTAGTATTATGTGGTGATGTTGCCATTTGCTAAACAAGTAGTTGTTAGTTCAGATAGTTTCAGTAAGCCTTAAACATATCATTCTCGCTGCATTGTGGAGCGCCAAGCACTTGGGCAGCGCACAACCATTGGGCAATACATACTGTAACTCTACGCAACTAAGCTAGGTGCCTTCTACAGTAGTCTCCTAAACTAAAAAGGTCGAAGCAGGAATGACAGTGAGGATACTGGAGGAAGTGGTTAGTCAAACTTGTGTCATTTTATTATGGTTGTGAATTACAATGCTGTTCTGCATGATATAGTATAGACGTGACATGTTTATTCTATTAGTCTAAACCAGAGATTGTGTGACCTTCACACAGAAACTTAACGATCTCGTTTTCTTTTCAGCGGGTTAAGCACAGCCGCCATTTTCAACACAGGCACGTCTGATTGTAGTTTCTGCTACTACGTCCGTTAGTTTAAGGCCATCTGCATGGACCCGCATGAAGGATCACTGAGATAACCATATGGAACTGGGCGACGTCAAGATGTTCTCAAGTGCCTCCTTTAGCTCCCCTTTTCTAGTGCAAACACTTTGCTCATGAGTATAGGAGCAGCATTAAAGCAACCGCCCAATCAATATAGGCTGAAATTACATTATGTGTAGCTAGCTTTCTCTATATGCATTTTGGGCCTCAGCTGTCCGGAGTGACCTTGATGGTAAGATATCACATAAAACATACAACTATGCTCAATCAATTACTAAAGAAGTTGCAGCCCTATAGTTGTAAAAATATTTATACAGAATTTTACATTTAAAAAAAGGCAGGGTTAGTAATTATCGAGAACGCTTGCAAACCTTGAGCTCAAATCAAAACATCCCTCTGCGGCGCCGCTCCACACAACGAAACCCATTGTGAAGCAAAGTGTAATACTTTGTTGTGTAAGCGGTGTTCACCACTTTGTTTATGTTCCAATTTACAGAGCCAGGGCTGTGTCAAGCATCGGCTTAGTTTTTCAACACGCAGAGACTAAATTACTAAATTAGATATTTGGTATATTTCAGAAAAGTGTATCATCTTAAAAAATATGCGAGCAATAGCAGACTATACCCTTAACGCTACAACATATTACTTGCTCTGCTCGTCTATTGAAAGGCTGAAATTACAAATACTGAACCATAAATGGCTGAGCGCGTGTACCATAAGAGGAGCCGTGGATCTTGGCAATGTCGGGTGTGTAGAGGCTCAGGGACATCACAGAGGGGGGAGGAGAGTTCATAACCACTGGGGAACACCCAGAGGCCACCCCCTGTCTGGCATTACCATGGTAACTCTCATCTCCTGCACTGACTGTCTGACTAGCAGTGCCAGAATTGTTGTATGTATCAATAGTGGCACTGGGCTGAACTGGAGCCTGAGAGAAGAGAGATGTCACACTAAAATTTGTGTACCGTTACAGGTTTAGAATTTGTATACAAATCAGCTGCTATACAACACGCACACAGAACTTAATAGAAAACAGTGCCCACAAAAGCTGTCAAGTAATGTATACGCATGGCTACTATGTCACATTTAATGACAAGAATACATCATAGCATAGTATACCATTTTCCATATTGATTAAGCAATACATTGTTTAAGACGTATTCACTTGTGAGCTGACTAATGCTGTCGTTTATCCACGAAGATAGATCAATTCATCAACAATAAAAAGTTGAGGGGGACAGTGACATGTACACAGTCCAAAACACAGGTGATTAATGCAAACATAATCGCCAACTGAAAGGATTTCACCATATTTAAAAAAGGTCCCTTATACAATATTCTAAACGGCATGGCAAAAATATAGCAGCAAAAAACTTGATGTGAAGATATAGAGTAATTGCGCCCTAAGCAGAGAATGACACACTCATCCTGTTCTGCCCTTTAGTAAAAGCTCAACTATAGGACAAAAAGATACAGGGCTATCCTTTCAGAAGGACTGACTAACAGACTAATCCAATCAACATGCTGGTCTCATACTGTACAGTAGGACCTAATAACGCGACGTAGTTGGCTCACATTGCTGTTCTCCCGAGAGCCACATGGATCTGTGGTGTGGCTAGCAGCTGCACTAGGAGGAGGAGCCACAGGAGACTCACTGGGGTTCTGTACAACCTGACCCAGCACAACTCCATACCGGGCAGACCGTGGATCCAGATCCTGATAGGAACAAACACACACACACGAGCAGGGATTGAAACCAACAATCAGTCCTGCAGCATTACTGCAAACGTGTATTCATATACAGTATGTAGTGTATATGCATATAGCATATTGACATCAATTGACATGAAGTTCCATGGTTTAGAGGGACTACTTTATATCACACCACTACTGGGTTTCACACAAATACACACAACTCCACTATGATTACAGCTGAAACCTAAACAAGGCCACTACAATCCATTCATTACTGCCGTAGTGTTAGAAGGCCCTAAAGTACCTGGGCCTGGGGTCCAACCTCGTTGACCTCAACTAACTCCAGAGCAGGAATCTCAAGGAGGGGGACTTCCTGTGAAACACAACGCATCTAGACGTTTGCTGCTTGGTCATGAACGTCTCATCAACAAGACAATAGTGACTAGGTGTGTGTGTGTGTGTGTGGAAGGGTGGGGGGAGTAGCCATATTAAAACCATCCTGATTTTGCAAGCTCAGCCTTTGCAATTTGCTTCGTTTTACATACAGTATATTTCAAGTCTTGGAAAACTGCTTGGTCAATCAGATAGAGCAGTGTTTCCCAACCCTGGTCCTCGGGGAACACTGCCCTCCATGTTTTAGATGTCTCCCTGCTCCTACACACCTGATTCAAATGAATGGCTCGTTAGAACCCTGATAACGAGCCATTCATTTGAATCAGGTGTGTAGGAGCAGGGAGACATTTAAAACATGCAGGGCAGTGTTCCTCGAGGACCAGGGTTGGGAAACACTGAGGTAGAGAACCACCGATCAATTAGCATCCATTTAGGCAGTGCTTATGGGGATCCTTTCCTAATTGGTCAAAGGAAGCCCAATCACCTGCTAGCGGATTTTTGAAAATGACCCATTAGCCTCTACACTACTACTTCTAGTCTCCATAGCAATGTACAGGGTATAATAGCGACAGCAGACATCATCACATCAGAAGTGTTTGCAAGTGCCGTTTTACTTTGCATTGCCAACATTGGAAACTGCAGTGCTTCAGGGCAGATGAGCCTCCTTTGCTGTTGCTCCCATGCACCCATTCCTAAGCTGCCTCGTGGCTGAGCTGAATCAATTGAAAGCTGGCACATCTATTAATGGCTTTTGTTATTTCAAAGTCTGAACTCAATTAAGGGGCCGATGAGATCACATTACCGACCGTGGAATTGATTTTCTGATTCAATGTGGTTATTGTTACACTTCTACATAAGGGTGTGAATGTGTGTGCTTGTCAAGTGGCCAAATGCCTGTCTTGCCTGAAATGGGATATAGGTGTGCACAAGTGTGTATAAGCGTGTGCATAAGTTATTCTAGTAAGAAAAGTATACTTTAGGGCAACTGCAGGAGACAGTGAGGATGGAGAGAAAATGGAGGGTAGACTGTCAAACTATCTATCCTCTGGTAATTTTGAAAGGGACACAGCTGTTTAGATGGGTCTCCACTCTGCATTGACAATTACATCTCCGTGGTGTAAACGCCTGCTGATCAGCGCACCTAAATCAAACAGGACCATGCATGGTTTACCCTGCTATGGCACTTCAATTTGCACCTGAGCTTTGCCCAAGCGCACATTGTGGACTGATGAAACCAGGTTGAATAGTTACAACTTGTCATTGTCCCCACCCCACCAATATTAGTATGGAGGATTGACATGGCCGTACAACGTTTGTCGTGGATGAGGAGGCAGTCTGTTGCCAAGGAGGAGCCTTTACTGGCGGTTGGCTAATGGGCGTGGCTGCTTTGTCCTCTTCCACATCTTCCAGGTCACTTAGTCCCTCCCTCAAATACAGCGTGACGGGGTTAAACTGCATATACAGCTGGAAGAGATCATCATGATGGGGTGATTAACGACTATATACAGTTTAACACCAATGATTTCAACCTGATTCAAAATAAATAAAATATCAACTTAAATCAGAATATAACAAAAAGCAAACTTCCACTTAAACATTAATTTGTTACACAAAATAAATATGACAAGCACATATTGCTTCAGTTTTCGGGTAAGATGTGTAAAGAAGTTGAGTCTGTGCAGCCTTTTGAGACTAATGTGATTAAGGGTTTTATAAACATTATAATACACATTTTGTTAGCCGACTGCTGCTGCCAACCAACCAAAAGCTATTACAGTTGCTGCTCTGACTATGGCTACGTTCAGACTGTAGGCAAATTTGGCCTGAAACAGACGTGTTCGCCCATATTACATTTTGTCGATTCTGATTTGGGCCACATTGTGGGCATTGGGCACGTGGTCATTTCAGAATCCATGCAAGCTCAGTGTCACTCTAGAGACCCTAGGTAGTGCTTCATGACTCTCATGGCCACTGTAGAGCGACATTAGTCATAATGCTGCGCTGGCAAGAGTACTCATTAACCTGATGCCCCAGATGGTTTGTTGCACACATCCATCTGGGTAGCTGTTTAAAAAGGGCAGGAACTTTCAACAAATACTTTGCAAGTGATTGGTCGAACCTTATAAACCAGTAGAGCCAATTGTCAAATCAAACTCTTGCCAAAGTGAAAACATCTGTTCCATCAAAGAAGTAAGTATTTAGTGCTGTTCTTAGTTCTTCTAGCCATTGTTTTCAAGTTGCTTTCATCAGTATGACGCTGATTGGTCAGGACAATCTACAGCTCTCCAGACTCATTCTCACGGCAACGCCAAACTGAAGCTCACGGGATCATGGTGGTCTCACAAGGCAAGTACACGCTGAACATGCATAAGCACAATTATGCTAAAAGCAAACAATCCCAAGTTAGCACTAAGGCTTGCAGCGTGAACGTAGCCTAGGACAGCTCAACCAGAAGTTCGTCTGTTAGCCATAGTCGACATTTGATAGTGAAGAGCTAGCTCCTATAGCAACAAACCGCACACATACCTGTTGCACGGAAATGCGTGTGTGTTTGTGGGCGCAATTGACTGCTGCGCTGGCGCCGGGGGCACATGCGTGGCCGTGGCCCTGGCTCTGCAGGACACAGTGGATGTACAGGTCGTTCTCTGTGTGCGTGTCGCACAGAAACAGCTGCAGCATGTCACCGTGGTAAACATGCAGGAGGGCCACCAGGGTGCGCTCAAAGCACAACTTCCGGAAGGAGGCAGTAGCTTCAGACGTCCAGCCGGCCTAACCAGACACAAAGTTATTCAACAGGAAACAGTCTAGACGGGTGGAGGTGTGACTTGAAAAAGTCACAGAAAGAGAGAAAAATGTCCATAGACAACATCAATAATCACTGAAACAAAACACTGCCTCTACGACGTCATTTATTATTATACTCAGAAAGAGGTGGAGTCAGCCATTTTGAACTCAAAACAAAAACACATCTCCCCTTCAATGCCACAGTGTTGCATCAGAAGCTCCACCCCAAATTGAGCACACATTGCCAAGGCCTAGTGTGGTTTGGTGCGGTCTGCACCATTTTGTTCGTGTTCCCATTTACAGAGCCAGGGCTGTGTAGAAACACCAGATTATTCTTTTCAGCACACACACAGAGCGCACATCTTGCGAAGTTGTTGTTGTTATAATAATAATAATAGTTATTCGCTGAAAGTGTATTAGCTTACAATTGCTGGCTCCACCTTTAACCTACATTTAAAAATATACTATATTTTAAAAAGAAACACTGCCAAAGTAATTCTGTAAACAACAGTAACCTTAAACTAATATACTCCGATGAGCCAAAACATTCTGGCCATAATAGGTTAGCATGGGCACACAGACTGAAGTAAAAGCTGTAAATATAATACACCTGTTCTCAGCGATCAGAAATATTGTACTCACGCCGCTGGGCTTGATTCCAGCCAATGCTGCAGGTACTGCCTGAGCGGGCAGCTCTGAGTAACACGACCTGCAGGGTGAAACACGCCATCACATGACCTTGAAGAGTGCCAATGTACTGCAGCATAGGCAGTGTAGATCCAGTACAGTTCACTGAGGTTTGCAAACAATTAGCCTTCTTTCCTATTGGACAAATCCTGTGTGTGTGTGTGTGCGCGCTCAGTAGAAGCGGGAGGGCATAAAAAAAGTGTTAGAATATAGTATAGTAACAGCACCGTATTCTAGAATGTGTATTGTGTATATAATGTGTGTGTGTCAGTACAGCGCTGTACTGAACATGAAATGTTATTAGAACAGGTAGGAATATCTTCTAGACTACTTGAGGAACTTGAGGCTGGCCGTCTCCACCACGCTAAGGTCTCCAAAGTCCACATAGTAGACCTCCACGTGGGTCGGGCTGATCACGCGGTGTATGACTACGCGGTAGAACCACAGGCTCCTGGGCGCCACGCAGCACGTCTGGCCCGGACGCACGTAGCGCGCGGGAAGGCGGTAGCGCTCCGACACCTGGGGGCAGGAGTAGCAGCTCCTAGGGGGGCAAAAAGGGATCAAAAAGGTACAGTTAGCTATTGCAAGCTAACGGTAAGCTAATACACCTTTTGCCTAAGTGAACAAATATCTCCTCGCATTCCACTATCTTACCGCTCTCTTTTACCAAAACATTTAAATAATTCCCTACTTCTTTCCTGGCTCCATAAATAGGAAAATAATGTGGTGAACACCACTCACAACAACAATGCACTTGGCTTAGCAATGTGTTTCAATGTGTTGGGTGGAGCTTCTGAGGGAGTTTGTTTTGATTTGCGCATGAAGTTAGTGTTCTCGAGAGATTGGCCCTGCCTTTAATGTGCCACTGAGGCACTTTAAGCCGATGTAGGCTTTGCACCCACACTGGCTTAAGCTAAGAGGTGCAGTGGTTTGGCTCCATCTACTGTACAGTAAAACACGGAAGGTCTGCTGGCATTCTGTCCGTCAAACTGCAGTGATTGACAGATGAGCTCAGACGTGGACTTTGTACAAGGACCATCGGCAAAGCAGGTCTGTCATGCACTAGTCTGCTTCCAACCCCCATTGAACTTAACAGTATTTAATATGAGTACACATGTATTGATTACCTCATCTCCATCATCATGTCCTCCACGGCCTTGGCTTCAGCGTTCTCGCTGAAGCGGATGTAAAAGTTGCCGGGTGACACCACGTGCTCCACCAACACTGCCAGCAGTTGCAAGGGCTCATGTCGCCCAGGGGGTCTCAGCCTCTGACCCTGCAAGGCATCGGGGGGCACCAGCAAACCAGGGGGCAACATCACTGCCGGGCACATCTCTGGCATCTGTGGGAGGAGCGGTCAAAGGCTAGACGGTCACCGCTAGAAAGGCTAATGCACTGGCAGCAGCTTTACCACTTATTTCTTTTTGATATTAGTTTGACAGTGGACATGTGAATTCTCTAGACTGACTAGAACAGGAAATATGTAATGAATTGATATTATATGATTGAATGTGGGTCAGTAAATGTAGTTTGCATTATTGTTGATTAGGGACATTTGAGTGACAAGAGTGTGGCAAATATCAAACCCAAGGCTTCTCTTCTACTATTTGTAATACAGTACTACAATTAGGAAAGCACTATTGGATCTTATGAATAGAATATGCTATGCTAATTTGCAGTCTTGCCTGTTGGAGGCTCTTGAGGCTGAGCTGATTAAGGCTGATGTCACCTGGGCTACCATCATCACATTCATCCTCCCAGCCAGACTGTGTAGAGTTGAGGTAGTAGCTTGTACCAACTTCTCCTTCACTCTCGCCCTCTCCTGGACACAACAGCTGACCTCATCACCGGGGAAGTCGCCCACTTAGGCTTCTTTCATTCTTTAATCTCAGAGCCTGTAAGACCTTTCCCGGTAGTATGGGACAATATAGCGCCTCCCCCTGGTATGGTGGTCAACGCTGGTACTGCAGCAGAAAACTGGTGAGCAAAAAGCCTCCCCTTATTGATAACCCATAGAAAACACAAGCCTCTATCTTGACGACTGACTTTTCTTCTCATCCATTACTACTACTGTGAAGCACTTTGTGACCTCTGTCTGAGGAAAGTGCTATACAAATAAATGTTACTTACTTGGTGGACTGAATGTTGAAGGTTCATTTAACATTTTCACTGACATTTGAAATGTTCAGAACTACTTTCAAAGACGTTCGCATGGCGAGTGTTGCCCAGTGACGTGAAGTGTAGCCACATATTTGCTTTGGTGTTTTCTAACCATTTGTGAGTGTCACCATCACTATTTAGTAGGCTGCCAGAACCAAATGTCACCTTTATTACAACTTTCCAGCTTATAGTATGTATGTCGGCTCAGTCTGATATGAAATTCAAAATCGCATTATTTCGCAAGCATTACAGACATATCCTTCAATTGGAACAATGCGCTGTGCACCAAGCCACGCTGGTCCTACCGTCATATTGTGCATCTGTACAGCTGACATTCAACAATCTACAGCAGTAAAACACAAACGATGGCTTTGTTGTCGTTAGCCGTGTGAGCGTTGTTCAACCCACAGCCTATATGGACAGCCCAACTCCTCCCTGTGGTGGAACCTGCTGCTCAGTCCACGGCCGTTCGCGTTCATTGAACTTGTAGAAAACAGTCCACTATTCCTGAAGACAGGGTTACTTTAATTCTACTCACTACTCTGTCGCTTCACTCCAACTATTACCCGCCTAAGGTGAACGCCTTACCAAATAAGATGAACATAACAAACACTAGGAATCCGCCCAGCATTACAATATTATAACATTCTACTTTTAATCTCAGTTATTGTTCTAACACTAGTTTAGCATACATGGATTTAGCCTAGTCCAAAACTAAATGCATTCATTTCCATTGAAAATAGTCCCTAGTCTAGGACCAAGCTTAATGCACGTCTGTGAAACCGGCCCCTAACACTCAGAAAACAGCATTTTCCTCATGGACGTAGTAACAAGGCACGAGCTGGTGGACACTTGGCAGGCACAGAGACACCAACGTGCATGGCAGGTATGACCTTAGCTCCCAACACACCTCTGCAACATGTGGTTTGTATAACACACGCATTAGCTCAGCCTGACTGGAATCAAACCTTGAGGCTTCAAGTTCCATGGTTAAATGGCAGTTTCAATCTCTGTCTAGCCATTCTATCAAGTTGAGCTTACCTGGACAAGCATTAACACCTTGATGCCTGAATATAATTCTTATTATATAAAAAACATATTTTGTGTGTTTTTGCTTTCAAGGTGATGCAAAAGTAATTTGAGACTGTACATTTATTATATAGCACATAGAATATCAAATGTAGGTATGATGCATATTTGCACAGTGGGATCCAGTGGCATCTTGGCCGACCCGTGGTGCACCAGGGTTAGCTTAGGTTTCACCGAGGTCCCGACGATGTTTACCCGACCTATGGTGCCCCGGAGTCGGTGGGTGGCGTCTTGCCCGACCCGAGGTGTGCCAGGGTTGGCTTGAGTTTCACAGAGGTCGCCGATTTTTACCCGACCAAAATTCAGCTTTACTCTATATGTACATACATATGTTGTATTAGCAGCTGATATGATAATAGGAATGAATGACATTTCCTAAAGAAAATACACGTGAGAAAAATACATTTAAAAAAAAGCAGCATTATTTATATTACAGCCAATTTAGCCATTCTGGACGGATAGAGCGAAGTCGTGACCAACAGAAATCGTCAAATAACGTAAAGAATATTACTGACAAGGTTTATTCGAAAATTATTAGCTGTAGAAGCAACAAATAAGCTGGTACATATGTTTTTATCTTAGTACAACTTAACTCCTTAATATTTGCAGACTCAAAAGCACAGGAAATATCCAAAAACTAGCTTCCTAGAACCGGATGTAGTTCCCACTCCGACCGGTCCTAGGAGAAACCAGTGCATGCAAAAGGTTCCTTCCTACGCACTAACATGCACAACCCGGAATTGGGGGAATACATATGCTATCTCGGCTGCAGTCTGACTGTAACCGTCAGGAACACGCCTGAATCGGCGTTAAGGGGTTAACCCCAGTTTCAATCTCAAATAGATATCCAAGTAGCCTCGCGAGATCAGTTTGACTCTGACACGAGAATCAGTCTGGAGAGCTTGGAAATGGAGGTGTTTCAGGCCGGTAAACCTAGTGTGTTGCCAATCACTATCGTAGTATAGTTACGGGTGTTGTTTAGGTGTGACATAGGCAACTTGAAATCAAATTTAGTCAAAAACACCTAGATGATACAATATAGCATCGGTTTGTATTCAAATTTATTGAAAGAGCAAAGGCTTTTCTCAATGGAAAATATGTTTCCACTCTTCTCCCGACTTGTGTACTGCAAGAGTGGATAGACTGCTGGTTCACAGGTTCGTCCAATTACACGCAAAGTATGTTTTTGAAACAGTTACAATGGACGGCTCCCCAGATGGATGTCTTAACAGACACGAATATCTGGCGTGTCAGGTTACTTTACAATAGGGTCGTTATCAAAATGTTACGACACATTGGAAAGTCCCTATTAGGGTAGACCATACAGTGTAGTACCATATTGTGCATTTTTCCATAGCAGACAATGAGACTAGAGGGCAGTCAGCCTCCTACCTGGCTGTGAGCTGCAGGCTGTCTGCACGATCCATTGGGGGCCCTCGTCATTTTCTACTGCTTTAAGGTGTAAGGTGTCGCTCAGGGCCCCCACCAACTCTGTCACACTGAGGAATCCACACTGCAGCACAGGCAGGTCTTCACCAAACAGTCTCTGTTCAACAACACACACACAATAGCAACAAAAGCCAGGATATAACTTCACCTAAAATATTACCTCCTGTCATCTGTGTAAGTAAGTGCATATCTATAATGCATATCTACACTCTAATATACTCACTGTTTCATAAATAATTCAAGTTGCGTATAAAAGGACTTGACTTGCCTTGTATTCCGTGGGCAGCTCATGAATAGACAGTCCTTCACGTCTTTGCTCTACAACCTACAGTCACAGGACAGTCATGTAATATGGTGGTGAGAATGACTTTACACAGCAAGTACGCCTCTCGCTCACATCTGCCACGTACACAGTACAGACAGATCAACACTTCTACTACTAGCAATATACAGTATTTGGAAAACATGCATGATAGATGCATAGATTGTAGCAATGGATAGAGCATATCAACCAGAGCCATGTAATGAGAGTCGCGTCATCTCCTTTCACTTTAATGGACCGTTTTTTTTTTTACAGCAATGGCGGATCACGGAGCCTCAAAACTGTTCCCGGAAGTTAGTCGCAAATACTCAAAGTACCCTATAAATTATATTGTAAATGTTAATTGGTACATTTATTGACTAATAATTACATTATCTGTATGTATGTATGTATGTATGTATATATGTGTGTGTATATATATATATATATATATATATATATCTAT
>JAODUH010012073.1:16312-28813 GCA_027564835.1 Typhlichthys subterraneus | reverse complement strand
CACACCTGTGCAATACTCATGCTGTCTGATCTGCATCTTGATGTGCCACACCTGTGAGGTGGATGGATTATCTTGGCTCACTAACACAGATTTAGACAGATTTGTGAACAATATTGTTAATAATAGGGCTATATCATTGATTATTGCTTCTCAACCATATCTATATTATGTATTTATTATTTAGCTAATTGCTTCTCAACCAAATGACAAACCACATAAACTCAAGAATATTTGTATTATACATTATACAGTTTATTTTATATTTACCCCTAATTTCTTAAGCCCCATATACATTATGTGGTTCTTTAAATGTTTGCAACCAACTATAATGGTCGAAGATGTATCAAAGAACAGTCCAATAATCCAATAGAGTAACCTAAAAAGAAAAAGTCTCATATTAACCAGGAAATTATGTGGAATATTTTTATTTGCATACCATCAAATTGTGTGCTGTAGAAGGTGAATTGTAATGTTACAATCATATTTATACTACTGTAGACTGCAGAGGCAGCAACGATCAGATACAGAAATAGCCTACTTGATTGTAAATCTTTAATTGCACAAATGGATTAACAATAGACTAAAACAGAAAAGAACAATAGGCAGAGCATAAGCAATTATTAGTTCCATGCTATCATAGAGGACTAGCAGGCCCTACGATTCTGGCTCTGACAGTGTATGGGACATCATGCTATACTGGCAATGTTAACATCCACAGCTTGGATATATTATTCTGGTATTCTATTCAGCAAGTAAGCACTTTAGTACTGAATCTCAGCAGTGCCGCCAAAGTCTCATTTGTGTTGTGCAGATGGATAGGCAGGCTGTTGATCAAATTAGTCATATAATCCAGGGTAGAATAGCATTGGATCTACTTTGGTTAGCAAATAATTGTTTCTTTTGTGATCACATTCATTGTCCATTCCTTGATATGTATTCAGTACAGTACTACAGTATACACTATATAGCATCGACAGTGAATATAAAAAGTCTACACATTCCTGTTAATTAAATGCCAGGTTTTTGTGATGTACTGTACAATAATGAGACAAAGATAAATCATGTCTCATTATTTTACATCACACAAATCTGGCAAAACCAGGGGTGTGTAAACTATTTATATACACTGTACATACTGTATGTCAATGAGAACTCCATTAATGAAACACACGAAAGAAACACAATTGGCAATAATATTAGAATTAGCATTTAGCCTACAATTGCCATTTAGTGATAGTTTTCAACTTGGACTATTAAGAAAGATGCAACTGCATCCCACTGCTTCACACATTCAGCAGAACACTCGGAGGCATGTCGTTCCATTCTAATTTAAAGTTCAAAGTGACCTTCGCTGTGACAGGGTCCCTAGAACCACCCTCTCAGGTTGCAAAATTGCACACAAAATGTATATGGATGGTGTTTATCGCACATTTCTTAGATTCTTTTCTTGGAAGGTACAGTAATTCAAACCCACTAAACAAACCCACATCGCAAAGGGATAGTCAAACAACACTGATCTACGAGTAAGCAATTCTCACCAATAGACAGATGTCAGGTGTCACTATTATGCAACATATTACAGGATTACATCCAGAGCTAGTATTGTAACAGTGTAGTGTTGTAGATGTTAGCATTATGGTCCATTATAAGTAAATAATAACGACATGTTGTCTACTATATCTAATTAATTAACCTGTAAGTTATGTTATGGTCAAATTGACCTGTTTGACGACACGCGCGCACACACACACACGCGCACACACACACGTGTGTACATATAAACTAACTAGGCCTTTTTTTTCTTTTTTTCTCAGTACTTATGAAATTAAGAATTGTCACCTGTTAGAGACATTTCACCCCTAGTGATAACCTTAAAATATCTAATATCACACACTGTAAACATGAATGCACTGCAGGTATACTGCCCAGTATGCTCTTGACAAGCCCTTTGTAGAAGATGGTGACTCTAATGTACCTGTAGACGCAGGAAGGTAATTTTGAACATAATCCTGATCATGATTCCTCCTCTGCTGAGGAAGTAATGGCTAAAAAGATACTTGTATCAAAAAATACCAATATAGCCTGGTCTTCTAGGGACTTCATTTACATGATGCTTTTCCAACATACCGGCCATACTAAATTGCTGGCCATGGATGCCTCACATTCACCCAATTACACACATTCTTAGCGATGGTGGTGTCATGCATGCCGGGGGCCATCCTACTGCCAGTAGCATATAGGGTGTCTAACTCAGAAAGAACATCTCCACAATTGACCAGGAGGCAATGGGATTTGAACCAGTGATTATCCGATTAACCATCTCTACCCATGTGTCACTGCCACCCTTATACCCCAGTTTAGAGTCAAGGTAGAATGCAAGCTCAGAACATAATCAAGGAGATATTTGGTGAATTTGACAAAGTGTATTAGCTTACAGTCGATGATTGTAACCCTTAACTGACATTTTCCATGTTTGTGCTCCACTCTTCCTGCATTGCACAATGAAATGATGGCAATTGATACAATTTAGCATGGGTTTCAGTCCAGAGACCGCTGTCGCCACCTATTCAGCAGAGACATATGAGCAGAAACAGATGTCTAATCTATTCAGTTCATCGGAAATAAAAAACATCTGGCCAATTGTAAATACATATGGTATTTATTTTTAAATCATGAATCCATAGGTACAGGGGTCCATATAAGATTGCAAAGTATAGTAAATATCTATGTGTGCAATGCATGCAACAATAAGGAGCTTTGTGAGTTGGAAGTTATTGGAAGTTGGAAATGGAAAGACAAATGGTAGCATGTTTCAATAGGGCAGTGCTTCGGTAGCATTTTTCAACAAGGCAGCATAAATCGTCAAAACAATCATAATAACATGATAACAATCATAATATCAGCAAAAAATGTCCCTTATCTCAATTAAGTTTGATATACGGGATATTTGCATGGGGTCGTGCTCTTAAGTGAAATTTGCGCGGGCCATAATTTATCCTGTTACTTGTTTCGTTTGTCTTGATCAGATAGGTGAACAGTAGTTTTGGCAAAGAAACACATCACTCTCAACACCCTATTTCTAACAAAAAAATAACCTATAGGCTACATTACAAATAACCTCTCAACTCATAGCTCCAAAACAGTGGAAGTGCCTCCACCTCTGGTTGGTTCACGAAAAAAGATAATGCTTTATGAGCCATGTGACAGTGTTCTTGAGGTTAAACATTACCCTTGCCGTCAACTCTTTCATCTGAGTCAGATTGACGGAGCTTCATGTGACCTTGAGTCCTCTTAAAGGTATGTCCCTTATACCTTGTTACCATTTCTGCCCTATAGCTTTGCCTCTCATCTCTCTCCCTCTCGCCAACCTCAAGGGATGGATAAGCATTAATTACTGTTCCTTGGTTGTGCATCAATCAGATGTTCCACATAGGCTTGTGAATGCTCCATATAGGTGTACTGAACTACTCTTAATAACTGGAGGTGTATGTTTTTGAACTGGCTGAAAGAGCAATATCTCAGTCATATCATTAAAAAAAAATCTGTTATGAGACTATTGACGTCAAAGTCAGCAGTCTGAATTACACAAAAGGTCACTCATGAAGGTTGTTTGCTTGTGCTATTCCAAGCATCTTCACATTTGGGTTGGTAACAAAACCTAAATACCACATGTTATGACAACCATAGTTGTCTCAATTATGTATTATTTCTTCTTGAGAAGCTATACACTCGCAGCCCTCTTTCTATACATCAGAAGCCTACCGATCATGAATGCATCTGAAATTCACACATTCTCCCAAGATGCATGCATGGATATGTGATATTTCTCCTAAGAAATGCTGCAGCTAATATGATATTTAGACAAATGAGTGCATGTTTAATAAAGACAGAAAGAAAACACGTTATAGTGAAAAAAAAAACATAAGACATAGAAATATTTGAACACATGAAAGGTTATAGTTGTTTCTTAGCCCTAGAAAGTATACCCAGATCCAAACAGTTGAGAGAATGGTTTTCCAGGCCACAACCAGAGACTTGTATACCTTATGGCAACCTCATCTAAAGAAAGACAGCATCCTGGATGGTGTCCCCTGTCATCACCTTGGGAACCATCGTCTTCCAAACATCGGCCCTTCTACTCCCAGAACACTCCCAGGGGAACAAGACCTTTCACCAGACCATTATGGCATGGCATGTTTTTTTCATTAAAGTGAACGGCTCAGTCTTGTCCGTTTCCCCTTGCTGGGCCATCTAAACTACTTTCAGCACAATGTGTTCTTGAAATGGCAAATTGTTAACTTGGGCTTGTGCAGTGGAAGAACACCCCCAACAGAAAAAGCTCATCAACATACAGTATCGTTGTATGTAGCATTTCATGTGAAGGACTACACTGAAATGTAAAGGTAGGTTTTTTTTCCCTTACACCTTAATTTACTTTGTTTAACTAGGTAAAAGTCTCATTGAGATTCAAAACTCTAACATCTCTCTCTAAAAGAGCAACCTGGTCATGGTCTTACACAAGACATTACAAAGAAGTCAGACATTGTTGCTGCTGTGTAAACGTCTATCAGGCAGTTAATGTGTAAAAGCTGTATAGCTCATTGTGTGACTAATGATGAAGACATTGCTGGAAAATCCCCAGGAGGAGGCATGGCAGGAATGTCAACTATGAGGTGAAAATGAAGGAACGTTACACATGCAAACCTGATGCATGTGTCAGATATTACAACTATCCCTTCTCAGACTGATAAAATAATTCCTAATCTAATTTCAAAAGACTATATATATATATATATAATACCCACTATAACGGGATAAAGATGAAAAAGAGGAAACTGACTCGAGGAGCTAGAACAGCAGATGGCCGCCTTGCATGTATATAAGGCAGCTGTCAGAGTTCTGAAGAGCTGAAGAGAACACCAGATATTATGGATGCAGGAGGTTAGCCAACTGATTGCCAATATTTACTGATGCTGGCCGTCTGATAGCTGTGGATCCAGCACAAGGCACAGGCTCTCAGGCTCTTGGAGAATCACAAGGCTCCACACAACATTGTGTAGTCACCTCTACCAAATAATAGAAGGATAATAAGAAGGAAAATAATCCACCTAAAAGAAATGGAGACCCTTCATAACACCTCAACAAAGATAACAAGTATTACACCTCCTCAACCAACTGAAGGTTGGTGAAACCCCAAAACTGAGAGAAACAACGAGCCATGGCACTTTTACATTTCATATGTAGGAGAATAGCATGTTACATGTAGTTCTCGTACATAAAGGCTATCCCTCAACCAGCATATCGCTTAGTCACGCTGATTACGGTACGATACAGACGAGTGAAGCAGCGCCTTCTAGTGTACGTTGTTGATCTTGACAGACAAGCCTTCACGAGAACGGGTATAGTCAAGGGCGGGGCTCGCACTCCGTGAATCTGAATTTGGCTACAACCGGCAAAGAGAAAACTTACCCTGGTCCGGGTCGATCCGCAGAGTGTGGGGAATGCACTGTCCATAGGTAGGACTAGGAGAAACGATCCCTAGCATTCAGGGTGCATCCTGGAAATATTCGGATTATTTGACCGGCTCCAGAACAAACAGAACAGTGAAGAACCGTTTTCGTGTTATCCTCTGCGGTAAAAAGCACATTATTCCTGCACACCAGCAACATTATTCCTGCACACCAGGATGATGTGAGGAATCACATTTATTGCTTGGGAAATCTTTGGACTAGAATTTGTTCAGCGTTGACATCATCTTACCTGGTTATTATAAGGGTAAGTTAAGTTGATTTTCAATTCCATCCTATCCCATGTCTCGTCTCGAAATGGAGAACGGAGTAGACACTGTCGCGGCGTGCAGGCAGGGTAAATAACCCTGACTTTAATTGTGATTCTATTAAAGATAAATTATCTGCCCATGAAGCGTTTAGACGCACAATGAAATGCAGCGATAGTTAAAGCGCCATAGCTGCCACACTGCTGCCTGACTTTTGTCTCGCGAATCGCCTTTCAAAAGTGGACTTATGGATAGTCCAACATTAATTGGACTATTAATATTAGGCACACACGCAATGGAATGCGACGGTTTATAAGGGAACATTCACAAATAATTAAAACATAGTGATATATATTACTATACAGTAATATATAAAGCTATATATATATACTGTATATATATATTTTTTTATCACATCTTAACCTTATTATATTGCCTATACTTTTATTTCACCCACCAAGTATTTCCAGACCAAGGGTGATCATAGGAAAGCTGATTTACAGCAGTAATGTTGACTGGAATACTAAATATTCTTAAATACAACAAACAATAGACTACAGTAAAAGTTTTGAGAAATCATGTGGGTGTATTCACTTTCTCCTACTAGTCATTCTGCATGTCATCCATCCATAATGGTTTCAATAGTAACCATTCGTTTTTGTATTACCTTGCTGTATTATGCACTATATCAGAATATCTCATCATAAGATCTCATCAAAATAATCCTACCACAAAATAATAATACAGCACCCGAAATATTTATATTGCAGACAGCCCTTAATTGCATGCCCTTCCCACATACTATAACCTGACCCTGAAAGTAGATAGTATCATTGTTGTTGTTTTCTTTTGTTTTCATGAACGAGTGATACCAGTGAGTGAGTAATGCAAAATTGCTCATTGCAGACAGTTATCACTCCTACTACCCATAACCCCTTCCCCCACACATGACCCAGTTAAATACTATACAAATTGTGCTAATGCTGGATTGACAACACTGTGTTGACAACTGACTCATTAAGCCTTATGGGGTGTCAGTCACTCATGTTGACACCATAAAGGCTAAGTGATAGCTCCCGTTGTCTTGCAATAACTAGGCAGAGCAGGCTGAAACGAGAGACTGTAGTCTACTACAGCCTACTGTAGCCTACTGTATGGGAATGTGCTGAGTTATTTTGGCAGGCAGAAGGTAGAAGCACATGGCCTAGCTGTTCTGGTTTGTGACTGCCAGTGCTGAAACATTATACCGTGGACACATGCAGCACGACCGGGGGTGATGTAATTCCCCTAGATAAAGCTGGGGTGTGATGTGTGAAAGCCGTAGTGTTGCTTTGCTCATTGCTCACAGTCTGCTCCAACTAGATGCGAAGAGGAATAGACTTTCAATGAGTGGAAACTAGCTCCGGTGGAGGCAGGTGGACCTACCAAGCTGCCTCGTGTTGACTAGCTGGTATGTGAATGTTTCATGGGGCGGCTGAGGGGGGCAAACTGTAGTCATGCATGTATGACTCACAGCACAGTATCGGTCTATCTGTCAGTCCAGCCAAGTGTACAGCCCTGTACAATCACATGGTGTTAACCTTAAATGCGTAGCAGACAAGAGCTTCCACTGTGTGGTCGTGTTATCAACATTTACTACATATTTAGAGAGTGTCTGTCCAAGTAGGTCTAGCAGCAGGGGCTGTTTGGGCAATAGGACTATGTTGATCTTTTCTGTTCTGCCACCAATTGTTGTGTTGATATAATGCATAGTTAATGAGACAATCAAGCTTTTACTACAAACACAGCACAGTTGCTTCCTGTTGTCATTAAGTCAGGGTCCTGAGTGATTGTTGGTTGTATGGTGGAATCAATACAAGAAAGGGTAAACAGAAATGGCTACCAGTCTAGTTGAGTCTAGAGCTCTAATAATAAGTCTATGGTCTAGAGGGCTAGATGTTTCCTTCTTTTTCTTCTTCCTTTTTCTGTACTGAAATGGACATCATTGTTGTCACCACCAGTCCCATGTGTGCAGTACATTCTCTAAATAACCCGTAGCTGCTTCA
Source organism: Typhlichthys subterraneus (assembly GCA_027564835.1). NCBI lineage: Eukaryota > Metazoa > Chordata > Actinopteri > Percopsiformes > Amblyopsidae > Typhlichthys > Typhlichthys subterraneus. The sequence continues at coordinate 20,992 of JAODUH010012073.1, read as the reverse complement.
GAGAGGAGCACATCTGTATCACGAGTCTTAACGATTTACATAGGAAGACGTTTGTTTACAGAAAGGATTTATGATGACATTTTTCTATTTGCCACCATGAGCGTTTAATCTATTTTGTCAAATCTGTAGCAAAATACTAGCATCATTAATTTGACTTAAATATATAATTTAATTAATCCATCTTTAAAAAAAAAAGTAACTTAAATACTTAAAACAATATTTAAGTTTAGTTCATGTGTAAATTGTTACACAAAAACCTGACAGCTTAACATGTTCTAATACAAAGGTCTACATCCATTGAACACTTATACTGTATATCACAGCTAATGGCATATGTATGTGAAGACAGCCAGTGTGACTGGTAAATATAGGGCTAGGCGACAGTATCCAGTGAGGTAAAACACGTTAACCGACTTGTTCTGCTGCTTTAGACACAATAAGAATGCTGTTCCTGCTAAGTAGATCAGTTACAACGGTTCCCACAATAGTCAAATAGACAGCACTTTAAAGCACGTCAGGTATGGCTTTACCAAGGATAGATTTGAGAAAGCCTGCAGGTTGTTTGATGTTTGCCCCATTTATAGTCTCTGGTTACCATGTTTGAGGTTTTGACCAGTTTGTCTAGCCTATGAATAGAGTTGAATAGAGTTAACGAAAAACATGAAATCATGTTATGTCTGCGACATTTGCACACATGTGTAAAGAAGAATGTAAGCAACTGCCAGCATAAATAAAACAAAACCTCCACTACAGGCCTTATGTATGTTCTGTGAATGTTTTGATTGCATATTCCAATAGTGTCCTATTTCAAAAGACTCCCTGCTTTATTAAAACATGGTGTCATTTTAAGATGTTTTAGCAATATTGACTCACAACAGAGACTGCATGTAATGCCATCTACAGTATAGTAAAGTGTGATTAATTGCTTTGACATTTCGACACTTAGAAAGTGCCCTTGTATTTAAGTCTGGGTTTCAGAAATACAATCGTGGGTGTAGTCTAAGGGCTGGTTCATAGTCTACGCAAGATAACGCACACTGAAGTGCTACGCGTGTATTTTCAGCACATACACACCTTTTCAGATGAAACGGCAGGCGCACTTGCGTTGCATACACAAAACAATTAGAACAACACATTTTGTTACGCAAGTACGCGCCTCCTTGCGTAGCTCGGTGCGTTCGCATCCGCGTAGCTTGCGTAGACTATGAACCAGCCCTATGAGAGCTTTGTAAGACTATCCATATTGATTGACTGACTCCGTCATGCTGCCAACTGTGGGAGTCCCGTGACAGTGAGGTGACACAGGCAGCCATGACAGCAAATCCAGTTGTGATGTAATGTTGTAATGTAGCAGCGGGTCTATTTCAGGTCTACCTCTGGCCTACACGGTCCAATTCTGCTTCTCAGTAACACCCCATCCATCAAGAGCCAGACACCATACTTGGAGAGGCATCCACGGGAATACAGGAATTATTGAAGAAGGTGTAATTAGTCTGAGAAGGGGGACTATTCTGAATGCCTCTTGTAATTGTTTACTTTAAGGTGATTTTATATTCCGGTTTAGTCTGAAGCGGAGATGAAGAGATCTAGTTAAGCGATGATAGATACAAGCTGCTTTGCGGCCCCCATTGGTCTTGGTCTCTGGCATGCGGTCTGAGACTGGTTAACCTTCGATGCACTCCTAACGTTCATGGCTGTGGGAATGTTGTGAGTTTTCTCAGAAGGCGGGCGCTTGCAGAAGTGCTGGTTGAACTTTGATCATCTTCTCTTTGTTTTTAAACCTTTTATGAGGGTACGTCACTATCCACACACTCACACAAACCAATAAACTCAGGTTCAAACTAAGGTTGATAAACTAAGGTTGATAAAATACTTATTTCAAGATGTCTTCCCATGTTGGGTAAAACTCACATCATATCAAAAACCATGCTTACTCTGCTGCCCAGTGCATTATACTGTAGGTCTACATTAGGCTCAATGTTGTCCTAACTTGACATGTCAGAGGAATTGTTGTAACAATTCCATCTGGAGAGCCGTTCATTGAAACTGTTTGTGAAGGGCAGGTACTTTCAAAAAAATACTTCAGTTGATTGTTGATTGGATGAACAACTGGTAGTTTTCGCTGTGGCACACCTAAACCATGCCCGTATAGCTATAAACACGATGCTGATTGGAAAGTTAATTTGCTACTCGGACACATTCAAAATGAGCCTTTTCAGACTGATTCTCACGGCGCAATTAAACTGAAGCTTGCGAGATCAGGATGGTCTCGTGAGGCTATTGTTGTCCTGCACAGTATGATTCATTGCCAGATTTGTTGTTGTTGTACTATATGGTACTAAGACCCATTTAGAGTGGAATTACCACATTATGGTAAAAATAACCAAAATGCATGTCTTTTAAATAACATATTTCATTAGAAGCACATTCTATAGCAGCATTTGTCATAATGTGGCATATTTCAGTGAATTTAGTCAAGCTCAAACACACTAGTGTTTTTTACTCTCAGATCAGTGTTAAAGGATGAGTATGTCATTTGCTTCAGAAGCACATTTAGTAATATTTCTTGAAATTCTCTTAATACCCCGATAGCAATGACTAAATTAAATGCTCTGACAATACGATTAGAAATATCCGTCATCTGTGAGAGTCGCAAGAATGTAAAAACCGCGCACAGTCATAAAGTTCGGACCGAACTCAGCGATTAGCTGGCCTAACTGTCTGTCTGCATGAGCTACGTTCTTGCGCGTACTCTGCTTAATTGTGCACTATCGTGACCGCGGATTCTATCCAAGGCATTCAGATGGTTGGATGATTGAGGTAAGGGGCGGTGCTTTTTTTTCGATTGTATCTTTCAAAATCTGGCTAAGGTACTGGTTTTTCCAAGATGACATACTCATCCTTTAAGTCAAGAAGACCCAGTCCCACAGTATTGCATCCCTGTACTGTTACAGTGGAGATTATTTAAATAGGATAGCCCCTCCAGTCCCCATGCTATCTTTGGACCAGCAGGCCAGGTCGTCATACCCAGGGGCAGTGAATCCTCATTGTGCATAGCAGCTAAACTCAGGTAAACTGTTCCCTGCATGGTATTACACTGCAACAAAAGTCATGCCTGCACAGTCTGGATAGTCTCAATAACTCACATCACATAGCACAGGCACTCCCAGCAGCTTTTTCCAGAAACAAGGGTGGGCTTTTGGGGCTTTTTTAGTAAATGTTTCATAAAGGGTGGACCTATGAAGCCTCGCAAATAAATGTGATTTCACAGTGTCATGCTATGACTTCCATTTTTGTCTTAGCTGTGTGTTAAGTGAAAAGTTGAAATACCCATCAGTGTATATGCATCACTGGGGTGTTGTTGTGGAGAGGGCTTGTCTTTAAATTAGGTCATACATGTTTGTAGATACAGTAGCTGCTCTGAGTGTGGGTCTCGACCAATAAGGAGTCCTCATCACTATACATAATACATCAGTACTGTTTATGGATGTATATACAGTATTGCGTATTGCTTTTACTTTAATAGGCTACATGTGAGAAGTAAACCCACTCAGCCCTTCTGTCTTATGCATGCCTTTGCTTCTCTGTGCGCCCATGCCAACTTTCCCTTCCATTTGCCAGTTGACAGAGTATGGTGGTTACTTGTGCCAGGGAAAATGATGTAAAGCCTGTAGCTGATGCTAGTCAGTGTATCACGCCCAAGCAATAATGATGACACCATGCTGGAGGCGAAATACCAGTTGAATGACGAGGATAACAAACAATACTAAACTAAAACCGTAAAATGCATTTCAGGTTTAGTAGTGACTCAATCAGTTTCATAGCATTTATATAGTCATTTTAATTGTGTGCTAAAATACAATTTATTTCTTTGCTACATATTTTTCTTGTACAATAACCTATAGGTGGAATTAGCATATGTTTCAATAATGGTTTAAAAGTAAACTTCCTTTGGTATCTTTATGTGTTATTATCAGCTTCTGCTTCTTCTCATCACCACGTGTGGATTTTTCATGTCCTAGACCTAGACAAATAAAAAGAACAAGTTCTAATGGAATTCATCATTTAAGTGGTTAAAAGCCTTGTGGGAAAATCCTTAAGTATTTATCTTCAGACAGAAGGTTTCCTAGTGATATCAGTAGTGTGTGGAGGCCTTCCCCACACAGAGCCTGTGTCATCGTCCCTTGAGACCCTCCTAGGCCGTCCCAGTATTCCATCCTGACCTTCTCGTGGTTTTGGCAGGACTGACTTCACTCTTGACTTTTTTCCCATCGGAACGCCCCCCTGGTCCAAAGAAACCTTCCTCCTTATCTTGTTCCCAAGGGCCAATAAGTCCCAGTATTTACAGGCGGTGAACATGTCATCTCTGCGTAACAGACTTGTCTTGTTCTGTAGTCAAGGACACTAACTGAATGGAGATTGTATTGGTGTTGGTGGGATGTTTCAGATCTTTTTTTGGAAGTGAATGTTGACGTATAGGTAAACATACTTTTTATCACAAACACATAGCAAAATTCATCCTCTGCATTTAACCAATCCCTTGAGTTGCCCAACTCCTGATTTAAACCAGTGTCACTGGTCGGATGGCACTGATTGGATGGTGAGCCTGACATGTTTTTTGATGGTGGGGGAAACCGGAGCACACGGACGGGACGTTCTTGCTGTGTGAGCATGTCTAAA
>JAODUH010012073.1:4221-16212 GCA_027564835.1 Typhlichthys subterraneus | reverse complement strand
AGCCTGACATGTTTTTTGATGGTGGGGGAAACCGGAGCACACGGACGGGACGTTCTTGCTGTGTGAGCATGTCTAAAGTACTATCCACTGGGCCACCGTGTTGCCCGTCAGGCCTCCATAATAATGTTCTTTCCATTTAACTTAATAGTTAATGGGTCCATAGGCTAATAGCTGACAATGCCATTGCCAACACTCTGATGAGTGATTTCAATCATTTTAAGCAAGAGAAGCAAATGAATCCCTGTCCGTGAAACTTCCATCCTGTGTGGGTTTGAAATAATAAATATTTTTATCAGCAGTCCCTATTTTGAGAAGTGAATTCTGCACTTTTTTAGTCTGCATTTTACTAGAGATATATGCGCCTACTTGCTGTATATGGAAATTCTGTTGAGTTCCCCTATCGTCCCTTCATAATATACAATTTTTCTAGTTGTGGGTCAGTTGTGTTGTCTGAAGCGACACAGAAGATTCATTTAGCAAATCTCTCCAAAATGTAATTTAGTCATCATCCCCGTCTGAAAATATACTTTGTAAAACAAGAGATTTGACCCTAGATTTGACATCATGTCTGAACAGTCAAAACATATATATAAGTGGCTTCATGATTCTTTAATAGTATCTCTCAACTGTTCTGTTTTCATCCACATACATGTTGTCCTGCATATGTCCACTGCATGGCACAAAAATAAATATATTCAAATATGGGTATGCTATTAAAATGACCTAGTTGTTAATGTCTAGAACAAAAACTGTTGTTCCACCCTCAGTTCCAGAGGGATGCCTAAAAGGGAAATAGGCGTGTGCATTTGTAAGCACTACATAATGAGATCCTTCTGCCGGCACTGCCTCAATATTGTCAGTTTTAATTCTCTGTCTGGGAATTAAGCTCCTATCTGAATCTGATAGCAGTTAGGATGCACAGATGTAGGCCTGGATTAAATCTGGTGCCGTGCACAGGTGGAGTTCAGTCAGTGTGTAATTTGGATCTGCTTTCTTTCAAGGAGACATTTAAGACTCTAAGTTAAGTTGATTATGTCTATAGCCCTTAAAGGTGTAGTAAGCAATGCTTAACAAAGATGGGTGATATTTTAACTCAACATTAAAATACATCTGTCAGAAGCTCCGCCCCCACATTGGACATGCATTGCCATGGCTGTAATAATGTTTGGTGTTTACATTTGCTTTGTGCATTATCCCATTTACAGAATGAGGGCTGTGTAGGAAAGCCAGGTTTTCTGTCTTATTCACTGACTGTACGTGTATGGGCTTATAATCGCCTACTGAACCTTTAATCACATTACAGATTTATTGAAACAAACCAGGCCTCCTGGGAGAAACCTTGGTGATGGTGTACAAAGACAGGAGTCCAGCCCTTCCAGGACAGCTATAGATATTGTATGAGCAACATTCATTTACAATAAATAACAAGTATAATAAAGTTATTATGATATATATATATATATATATATATTATTGTCCTTATACTTGTACCAATACTTATTATAGTAGTTATAATATGTAAACGTATTAATCAATTAAACATGGGTTGCCTTAAAATAGCATGTGCGGAGTGAAATTATAGACACAGCATGCTAGAGGTTGAAAAGGGTATTCATACGGACAATCAAACAATAATAACCACAAACGTGCAATTAATAATTAATAATTCAGCAATATAACAAACGTCTTATCTTCAATGCTGTGTCGTGCATTTATTCAACATTGCTCCACACACAAAGCTAGTACATTGTATCATGAATATACATTCATTTACATCGGATGGCCGATGCAAGTTCTGTGAAAGGCCAATATTTACTAGCAGACCTTACTTTCAATGCATCTGACCTATTTTTGGCAGTTTTCATTGTGTTCTTTCACGGACTATTCTATTCTGCCTGAATCCCTTTGTTACAGTGATATGGGCCACGCTTAGCCTGTTCTCTTTAACTTCAGCTTTGATGTCACACTGAGATCTCACATCTTGGCCACTCTGCGCCATGCCAGAGCACATGCCAGGCTGAGGGAAGCGAGGTGTGTGTCTGTGTGTGTGTGTGTGTGTGTGTGTGTTCAGCATTACGGCACTGTTGTTTGTGTTAAGGATGTCTCCGTCTGTTGTTTCTGTGGTCGTGAGCGGATGTGGAGAGTAGTTTCCTGCCTTTATTTGGACGTGTCCAGCTCCTCTGCTTGTGAACTTCCTTCCTGTTAGCCTCCTTCAAAATATGTAGTCGCCTGACCTCTCCTCTCTGGTGGGCCACCAGAGAGGAGAGCACAGTACATTTGCAGTTACTTCGCAGCACTGATGGCTGGTAATCCTCCTGATTAGTTCCATCCCCAGCCCTACACAGTCTATTGAGTACTGTTATGTGGACATAACACAGCCTATTACACGTTTTGGTTGAAACGGCTTGATAGAAGTAGAGATTTGCATTTTCAGTAATCTTATTAATCGAGTACTCTAACACAACAAAATTAGTACTTGGAAACCACAGTGAACATTATAACTTGATAGGAATTTCCTTAATACTGTATGTGGGGGGTTAAAAACGCAAACAAGTATTTCATTGGACCAGTAGGTAGTTCCATAATGAGCCGATTATTTAATTACTTGATTGCTCTATTACAATGCCTAATAGTATTGCACTTCTCCCGGACTACACCATCACAGGGTTAACTTGTCTTCACCAACAGTAATTGAGTTGAGGGAGAATTTCCTGTGAGCGCCATTCCAATTGATGAAGGAACGAGTATCTCGGGCCACTTTTGCGTTTTTCTGAGTATGATCAGTTTCTCCACAGTGACCCTGGTTCAGCCGCACACATATCAGCATGATGCTGGGCACACAATGCAGCCTTTTGTGTGTGGCCGGCTGAGGCTGATATCTTGCTGGAAACTATGTAGATGTGGATCACATGTTGTCAGGGCACGCTAATGCAGAAAGTCTCATCTTACTCACTTAACAGGGGAATGCCTGACCCCGTACACACTGTGAGATGCTTGTTTGTGCAGTTTCTGGACACATTAGGTAATAATGCACTCTGGAAGGCGGACAGTTTGTTGGGGGTGTAGGGGTGGTGAACGGTGTCAAGGGGGCAAACACACTAAGACCTTGGAACAAAGTAAAATGCTAATGTTACTGATCTGGTTGGGGCAAAGGAAGTGCAGATAACATGCATATAGCATTTCGTTACATTTGCATCGTTCATCCTGTCAGGCAGGTTAGACCACCGTGGCTTAATTTGCGACTCCGTTATGGTAATAAAACAAATTCTACACTCAAGCTGCGCTTAGCTTTAGCTGCTAGCGTGTGAACCCATCAACCCAAGCCGTGACCTGTGCAGATAATGTTATTTTATCTGTAAAATTACAACATTTGAAAATGGAAGGGTTTTAAAAATGTCATTATTCACCATTGTTGGCTGCTATTCTCAATTAGTCTAAATGTAATAATTCATAATCAAAATGACTCTTAATCGGTATTTTTTAATCAGATTTTTATTTATTAGTATAACAATACAGTTTGAAGAGAATAAATGTAGACAAGCCATTATTATGCTGTGTGCAAGTATCACCATCATGTTGAATGTCATTGCTATGCTGGTCTAACTGCCCATGTTTCCCATATGGTCTCATTGTAATTAATCCCTAGCTCGTAGTAGTAGTGTAGTAGTAGGAGTTGTTAAGGGCTTGAGAAGAATGGGTTGACTTTCCCGCTATATTTTTCCACTTTGTGTTTATTGAATGATGCCTTAGATGTTAGATATTATGGTCTGTATGTGAGTATCGTACAGGAAATGCGAGGCGCCACAAGGGTGTTTCCCAGCCTATAAGTAGCCACACAATATGCATAGCAGCAGCTCTGTTATTATATGAAATCGTATCTAATTGATATGTTGAAAATGGTAACCTAGCCATTATATATAGCCCAGGTTGAAGCTGTTTCCTCAAGATTAGAAAGGTTAACAATTGTCTGGACTCAGACAAGACACAGATTTGTTGGGTGTAGCCTTGTTTTTCCATTCAAGTGCAGATAGGCCTATGCACTGTCTATTTCTTGTGTTGTTGGCCTGAGACAGGCTGTGTGCTGTGGCCGTGTGCCTGCTGGTAGAAAGGCCCAGACAGTGGCAGGTAGCCTGCACAGTAACAAACTGCTACAAACTGATTCAGAGTGATGGGCGCTGTCCTTCATCGAGCCATTCATCATTTATACACCCGCTGTAGCTTGTGAATATAAAAGTATTTGCGGAGAGTGGTTTGAAGCGACAGGCCGAGTGAGACAGCTAATAGAGATACTGACTGAGATGTCATTTATTCGCCCAAAAAGCAAAATGACTGCCGTTATATAAAAGAGTAGATGAAGAGCCTTTGAAAATCACATTTGCATTTGAACCCCAGCAGGATGTTTTTCATATTGCTGTACAGCTTCATCCAGCGCAACATTCGCAATTGAGTTCTATAAATACACCGCATGCACACAGGCCACTGTTGGAACCCCATGTATACCTCCATCATGCACTATTCATATCTCTGGCACTATAGTGTGATATTAAGTAAACACTGTTGGTGTGCCTGGCTGTGCCCTCAGTGCAAATCTGTCACTCTACATGTTCTTTGGAGAAGTCCCCCTGTGTGCAGACAGCGCTATAGTGGAAGCTCTGTGGGCAGAAGAGCATAAAACCATGGAAAACGCAAAGCCGTGGCGTGAGCTTCTCCGCACTCCTCCTCCTCCATTGGAGGATGTCATCCATACGGCCATCCTAATCCACTGGCTCTGCTAGTACCCTGACCGCTGCCAGGCCTGACACTTGATCTCAGGGTCAGCTGCAGCGGATATTTCTGATGTGTTTGTGTGTGCGTGTGTGTGTGTATCAGCGTCATATACAGGCTAGTTTGGTGTGACAGCTTGTCACATGTCACTGGGGCAGTTCATAAAGATGCAGCTGTAATTGCACTTGTGGTGTTTTCCCTTAACTCAAGCCCGTAGCTACCATGTGTGTTTTCCCTCGCGGTAGCTGTACCCTTCAAGGCTTATTAAGGCCAGGAGGACTAAACAGAAACTGAACAAAGTTCTCCTTTTCTACTCCCCCTTGAACTCCTGCTGGAATTTTGTTCTTGGTGCAATGCACAATTGTGTAAAAACCACATGTCAAAGTTAGCAGTCATAAGAGGTCACAATGGGACATATAGTACTCAGGGAAAACCCAGAAAATATCAGAATACCTTTAAAAAAAAAAAAAAGACTGACCACAATAACCACACCCATAGCTGTCTCAGAGATCTATGACCATATTAAATCCTCACTCTTTTTCTTTTTCTATCCATCTATATTTCTTTTATATTTCAGAAGCGCGCTTCGGCCAAACAAAACAATATCGGCAGCCTTGCAGGTCTGTCTGTATTTTCACTGTTTTTTTTCGTGGGTAGCTTGGGTGTGCTAAATAAAGATCAAAAAGCAGGTTGTGGGACTAATGCACAGATGGACCTCATATGGCTAGGAGTTGCATACAGACACTGACAGATTTTCTGTCAATTTAAATTATTTGGTAAAATTTGTAACATTTTTTGTATGCCATTCTGCTTGATGACATGGTGTTTTTGTAGGCAATTAGGAAATTCAGTTTTTTCAGGAACTTCCTCCTTATTGTGACATAGTTCAAAAGTCAATTTCAGATTTTGTTCTACTTGCTTTGTATCAAAGTATGCCTGTTTTACGTCTGATAAGCAAGAGTTGAGGGACAAGGGAAGAAATCAGTGTTCAGAGAGAGGGAGGCTGAGTAGCACGGCTTTCCTGCTATTGTTTCTATTGTCCAATGCTCGTAGGGGGGACTTGAGATACAATGGAGGAGCATTCACGGTGAATGACTAACTGTGGCCATACCCATGACTCGCTGCAGGCCCTGCATTATGTACGTTGGGCTCCAATCTGTCTTCATATTAAGTGAGGTGACGCTATCTCACAGACTATTTACCACAATTCACGTCTGAATTGATTCACACACAATTAAATGAGTTTGCCGCTGAGGCTAGATGAGGTTAGCAGTACCAGCGGTCACATGAGAGTTGTTCCCAGGACATACATGTAGAAAAAGAGTTGACGACGAGGAAGGGAAATGTGGAAGCAAGCAAGCAAGCCCTGGGGACAGGAAGTGTGGCTCTCAGGAAGAAGATATCCGGACTCGTCTCACCGCCCAGATTAATGAGGTCATCTATCAAGGCAAGCTTGCTGTGCGCACTTGGAAGCACTTCCCCTCCGCCCCGCTGTCCACCATAACCGGCGCCGCCCCGGCCCAGCTCCGTCCTGGCCCCTGCCTGAAGCTGAGCTCGTTTTGCTGGGCCAACTGAGCCGCTGTCAGCCTCAGTGACCCGAGCCTGCCTCCTGTAGAGTAGAGCATGGCTGTAAAGTATACACTGTGCCCGGAAACCAGCCAGATTATGTCCATAATGGTTAGACTTAATGTGGTTTCAGCCTGGTCTAGTTTAGCCGAAAAATATCATGGAATGTGTGTGTGGAATGTTGTGTGATTAGAAGTAGGTTATGTCTCTAAATAGATTTCTTGGAATTTCCAGAAATTATTTTAATTCTGCAGTTGTTTCGGTGGGCACTACAACCCTGAACACATTTTGTGTATATAAATTAACTGACGCTCTAAGAGTACATAATGTACAGTACAGCTATGACGCGTCCAGTCCAGAAGCATCTTAGGCCTATAGTTTAAGGAATGTGAAATGAGGAGCCCTGTGAATGTTTGTGCATATGTAATATTTATTAAACATGGAATAAAAGATTCCTCAATGATGGAAAAAATAATCAGTTCAGATATATTAAAACAATATACTATATATATTTTAAACGGACAACTAGAGTAAGGTAAGCTACTTGGTTTGCGTCAAAGGCATCAGGAGTTTCTTTCACATTTTGCACTTTCTATCATCGTTTGTATGAATATAAAACGACATAGAAGGCTTGTTAATTGCTATTTTTAGAAGCCACCTTTCAGATGTCTGAAACTGAAACACTTAAAGCTACACATTCCCTAGCTTCCACCCACCTATGACAGCCTGGTCTCTGTTGTCATATAAGTCAAAGCTTTCTCTGCATGACTGGAGGCTATTTTGCAAGCTATTATATTAAATCACCGGTGAGGATTTATTTGGACAATCAACCACAATAGATTGCAACTCCCCATAGGGAGGGAGTGAGGGAGAGTGCCGGAGAGAGATTGTTTGCCTGTCAACCACAGGCATGAATGCCTACTGGACATCTCTGCACCTGGAGATCTCTGCCGTTCGTCTCTGTTTTGTCTCTGTCTGTGTGTCTCCCACTGGCTAATGGAGATACTTAAGTAGTGGGGTGAGGCATGCTATAGAATGAAATGCAAGAAATGTGTCATTGTCATTTGTCTTCTGAATGAGTAGGACGTGTTAGTTTCTCACATGGACGAGCAGAATGACTTGCATGAAGATAATCGCAGAGCAACGGGATGGGAGTGGGCGTTTTCCTTCTTCAGATTCAAAACCGGTCTCTATAGATTATATGCTCATCTGGAGAAAAAACTGCTTACAAATCAAGGCTGAGTGTGTAATTATTGTGGAAAACTGTTGCTTCAAATAGTTTCCATACAATCCATCAGAATTCCCCTTAAAAAATATGATCTCCCTGACCTTAAAATAGCACACTTACACAGATTAAATGTTTCGTCAAGCTGAATGATTTGTACTTACAAAATACTAAGCCATTGCTGTGTGATTTGTTTTGTTCAGTTCAGAATGGCTAATCCTCTGGTTTGGGTAATTGCAGAATTTAATCAACTCTCCTTTCCCTAAGGATATCACCAGTGGTGAAGGACGTCTTCCTACTATGAAGGCCAATTAATGTCGTCCAGGGACTGGCCTTGAGAGCCTGGCTGGCTCTGCAGGTCTCTTTTACATTGTTCTTCCCACTGAAGGGATGATGACTGACATTGGAATTGTTCCTTCAGTCAAGCATTGGCCTTAATGGCCTGCCTCCATGTTAGTTAGTTCATGTTGACTTTGGACCTTGGCTTGGCTGTTAAGCCGACTCTGATCAGTAGGACAAACAACTGAAAAAAATACAAAAATATTAGTTTTGTCTGTGATAATGCCCCATTTTAAATTGTAATGTCCATATATTAGTGTGAATTTACACACCAGGAAGGAGAACTATTGAATCCCATGACAGACATCCCAAATGTCCTCCCTTGGATCCCATCGCTCAAGTTGTGCTGCCTAAATATCAATATTAAAGGGAGCTCATGGTTAAGGCTTCAGAAAAACGGCATAGGATGTCTTGGTGATTGGCGGCCACTCAGACATCCTTTTCGAAAGCAGAAGTTTTGATGTTCTCTTTTTTGTTCTACAATTTGTAATTTTTTTGCTGTCGTTTCAGAAATAGCCTAGCCTTGCGACACCATTCTTATTTCTCTTGCTTCAATTTAAATTTGAAGAGATTATCAGTCTGGAACCCTTCAATGCGAAATAGTTATTTGGCTGTTTAGAAAACAGCTTATTCCAGCAGATTGGGTATGATAAAGCTATACAGTCCAATTATATGTAAGGAAGTTTGATTGAACTGTATTAGCACCGCCTTTATGACAAAGATGAAGCTTGCAAGATAAACATGGTCTCATGTAGCTAGAAATAACCCTATCTTATCTTAGCCATGTGAGGCAAAGTAATGACCAGTGTTTGTTGCCGTAGTAATTATCTTCCTGACATGTAAACATCACACCGCTTCCTGTGAAGCAGTATTTCCTGTCACTTATTGCTTCCTCATTAGCAGAAATACGTTATTTCATGCAGCTTTAAGTGGGAGGGGAGCCATGTTGGGATAGACTAAGTGGAGCTTAGGTGAACTGCCATCCTTACTTTGTCTGAACCCCTGGAGCTCCATAAACATTTCAGAGTCCAAACAGCAGGATGCAGAGCTCAGGTGCAGGGGCTGGGACTCTAATGGCGCTTGCTTAGCATGAAAGAGCATGCGATTAGTTTCTCCCCTTCTATTTCCTCCATATCCCGGATATGGCACGCAGGTCAGGGCAGACGCTCCCCCTGTGCAGATCCATGCTGTTATAGGAGCCCTGCTGTTTGACCTAATGGCGTACGTAATGAAATGCCACATGCTACAGCCGTGGGCCTAGGCTGTGCAGCAGGGACACCAGCCTCTGGATACCGTCGCCAGATTTGCATTTCCCTCCTACTGGATGCTGCTAGCTCCTCTGTGAGTTCCGTGGCTCCATGATGACAACTCTCCGCGTAGCTATGGAAATACTATAAATAGGCCGCCTCTTCCCAGTCTGAGCAGCAAACAGTGTGAAAGACATGTGCTGTCATTTCCAGTCTGTGTTGAATGAGGCAGTGCTACCATTCTCTGTGTTTACCAGGCTTTACACGCACGCACACACACATGCACACACACAAATTCAGAATGCCCTCTCTGGACCAGCGTGTTGTGTTTCTCTGGGTAGTCTGGCCCAGTCATCACAGTCCAGGCAGACAAAGGGGCTGGGGAGGTGAAAAGGCACAGCAAAGCCTTCCGCAGCACGAGGCCTGCCAGGAGAACAGAGGGAGCCAGTGTCTCCCAGCCGCTGCAATGTTTGCCCTCCTGCACTAAACTGAGCGCCCACATTCACAGGTGTCAACGGTGGTGGTAAAACCACAGCGAGTGGCTGTGGAGTGATTGTGAAATGTTACTCTCTCTGACCACTGGACGGATAGGTGGCCCCGGCTGTCGGCACTGTCTGGGCCACGGGGTTTTACTAGCTTCCATCTCTGCAGAGATGCACTGACGGAGGGATTAATGTCGCCTGTGAATACTTGCTATCATCAGCCGGGCTAAAACAGAAGCCTGCGGCGTGTTGGAATGGCAACAAACAGCAGATGTGATGGCTAATTATGTGTGTGGAGGCCCCTGCAGGTGTGGCATGCTGTGGCCGTGGTGGCTGATATTTCTGCCAGCACGTAACTCACATCTGACTGGAGAGTCAGATGTGAACCCACTGAAAGAGGAATACCTAAACAGAACAGTGCATGTGCGCTGGGTTTCATTACAACTCCACAGCTTAGCTGAGGTGACACCCCCTCTTTTGCAACGTTACAGTTTAGCGATGTGTGGCACGGCAGTCGTAAATTCACACATTCCTCTCGCCCGCGGGGTGAACAATTGCTGTATACTCCTAATGAGGATATGGATGCCTGCAGAAATATTTCTTCCTGCCATATTTTAAGAACAAATGATTGCTTTGCAGTTTTGGAAGAGCGAAAAGCAAAAGAAAAACTTAAATAATGAATAGCTTTTTTTTTCCTACGGGAAAATAAGCTGCAGTTGAGTTAAATGGCAGCAAAGAAGCAGCCGTAGTTCTAGAAGTGATGCTGTGCTGTGAAGGGCTGCAGCAGGCCTGTTGTCTGATGAGAAGGTTTATTACACACTGCCTGCGGTGCTCACTGCTCATAAGTAGTCATTAGGCTCTGTGATAGAGGCCTGCTGGGACCAGAGAAACCTTTAACTACAAGAGGGGATCAAGTGGGATTTCACTGCTAGAATTTAGAGATTAGATGTAAGACGACGACTTCCTTACCTCTTCAGCAGTAATGTTTAGCACTTTTTCTTAGGTTTGCTTGTGAAATGGGCTAACAGCTGAGCATTTTTCTCAACTTCTACTTAAAGTCCTTCTTTCTGTAGATGATTGAGTAGTTGCGCCCCACCTCGGTGGATACAAGGAGCCATAGCGCCCTCTTGTGCGACATCTCTGTAACTCCATACCAGTAAACTGAGTTGCAGCAAAGGACCGTAGTAAGAGGCGTAATTGGCAAGCAGCACATTTGCATGTTGACATTGTATACCATTGGAGCTTATACGTAGCGTGTACAGTTTTAACGTGCTTACATTATGTACGCTGTGTACCCTGTGTGTTCAGCTGGCAGGCGTGGTGGGGGGGCAGCTATCATGGCCGACCCACGGCGGGAGAGCACCAGCAGCCTGCAGAGAAAAAAGCCTCCGTGGCTCAAGCTGGACATTCCCACCGTGCAGATGTCCTTCGATGAGCCTCCCACCTTTGTCCAGGTACCCTAGCTCTCCTCCACCCTACTGCGATGGGCTGGGAATGCTGCTTTGAGGCAGGGACCTTCTTCAGCTTCAACCTCATAACGCATAGCTGCATGTTGAATATAGAACATCAATGAAGAAAACCTCACAAGTATTTTGATTTTATTATTAAGGGGGTTTAGGCTTGTTCAGCTTTGAGACTGTAATGTGATTAAGGACTATGTAAATACCATGGACTTGAATGTTGTATATGTTTTGATAATGTGTTCTTCTGTTAGAAAGCGTATGCCTTCTAACTGTACTGTTGTTCCTCCCCTAGCCGATGAAAAGACAGGGGTTCCTGCGTAGCATCAGCATGCCAGTGGAGACCACTCACCTCCAGTCCCCGCCCCGGGACGTCTTTGACCCCCGTCGGCCCACCTTCCAGAGACAATCATCCATTACCCAGACCATAAAGAGGTACGCACGTTGTTTGGGCTTTTCGTGGCATCCAATCTTGTCTTGTCACAATGTCCGCGGTGTGAAAGGAGATATCCTTCTTGCAGCGGCATGCAGCTGATGTCTGACATTGGCTACATTATTATTACTAGCCAGCTTACAGTATGTGTGTGGATTATGTAATGTAATACAGGCAACGGACAAACTACTGGCCCAGTACCAGTCCCACTAGCTGTCTGGTTCTTCCATCGTGTTGATGTGCTATTATGACCAGGAGGGCAGTGAGTTCCAGCTGTCTATAAAGTACGGTGTAACAAACAGTGCGGTGCATGCTGAACCCCAGGCTCTCTAGGAGGGCAGCGTTTCTCCAAAGCTTGACTCTCTTTCCAAACTGCCTTTCCTTTCACGACTAACCATTCTATGTTCTATGTAATATGCCTGTGGGTGACTGTAAAGACAGGTCAGGACTTCTGCTAGTGTGGATGACATACAGT
>JAODUH010012062.1:10180-27235 GCA_027564835.1 Typhlichthys subterraneus | reverse complement strand
CACACACACACACATGCACTAGCATGTACATGTTGCTATGATAACACGCAGAGGGAGTGTGATGTCATGTCATGTCAATCCCAAGCCCCGCCCCTTTCGCCCGTGCAACCTAGTTACTGTAACTAAGTTGGACTGAACAGCATAGTGGGCTATTACAGGAGAACAGACAGTTGACAAATGCTCAACTGTGATTGGAGGACAGGCGAAAGGGGGCGGGGCTTGGGACCGGTCAATTGGCACAACTCGTTCAGGGGGCCTTATTGAAATAGCCTTGGCCTATATCCACTATCTGCGCTTCAAGCAAGCATTTCTGATAGCACCACCTCACCACATCCTCCTTTCATGCTGTGTCTGACTTAATCAATGTCACGGTGTTGTCACCCTACGGAGGATCTTTTACTGCTCCCAGAACAGAGCCACACCAAATATAACTATCTGCAAATGTACATTAATATTGTTTTTTTCACTGAACTGAGGTGTTCAAGGAGGGATAAAGAGATTTGTGTCGCTGGACCCAGGCAATCGTTTGTATGTGAGGTTTACAGTTACGTAACAGCCTAGAATTTGCTATCCATCTATGTTAAAAGTCTTTCAGAAACTTTGAAAACATAACTTGTAAAGTGTTATGTTTATGTTGTATGTATAAAATATTAAATAGATTATCGGTGGATAGAGGTTAAAATTGGGTCACCTCTATAGTCTCTATGAGTTAGTGTCTGTACAACTCTCAATAAACGTAACCATTTCCCATCAACACCCAGGTGGATCAGTTAATTTGGTTACAGCATAGATTGTCACAATATAAATTCTGATTGGTTGAATGGGATCCAATCGCCAAATGAGGATTTGATTGGCACCTACACTGTATTGACATTGACTCTGTGACAAATGACTACGAATGTGCGGCTTCAATACCGGTATGCAGAGTTGATGGAATATTGGTTTGTCATTATTCTCCATCTTTAGCGTACCTCCCTGCATCCATCCTTATTGGTCTCCATCCATATCAACTCCCCTTCACGCCTCCTCTATTGCCCTTGCTCTCTCGTCCACAAGCTCCTCATCCAAAATCAAATCCTAAATAAATAATATAGCTAGCAACATTTGCATTTAGAAATAGTCAAAGATTCACTGTCTCAGAAGACATTGCGGTTTCCATTTTATTTCTCATTTCATTGCGCGTGAGACACCTCCTGTCCGTACACAAAAACACATAGCTAACACATAGCTCGAGTGCGTAGTGTCATCGATTGATACTCAGAAGGTGAGTTATGGGATCCACTAGGGATGGTCACGGTGTCAGGACCACAGCATCTCGTTCGGTTCCCGTATGTTAAAGAACGGAAAATATGTTGTTCAAGTTTGATGGACAAGTGGCGTTGTCTCACGAGACATGACAACAGAAGCTAGATGTGATACCCAGTGCAAACACGGTGGTGTAAATCCACATGCAGATCTGTGTTGCGTGTCAGTGCAATGTGCCAGCGCTTTACAGTACAGTATCTCTCCAGTAGTGCGCTTGCATTGTCTTTGAATATGGAGGGCGGTGCAACGTTACAGCAGAGTATCACAATATTTCTTTACGCAACATTTGACTGTTTCTATTTTGAAGCCGCTTATAATACATAACACAAACTGAATTAGGCACAATACTAATAATAATATGGAATATATAACAAAATGAAGGATATAACATAAAGGAAACTTTAGTAATTAAACAGATTTTATTTAGTTTAGTTTGTTTAGCAATATTTAAAATATTTCTTTAAATTATCAATATTATTATTATTATTATTTTATTGACAGCCCATCTCTATTTTAGGACAGATGCATTTTAGAAACCTGCTGCTGATAGTGTGGCCTGGGTAGGTTAGACATGGCTGATGCTTGACAGTAGACCTACGCGTGTAAATTAATTTAATTGGATTAGCCCCATGGATCGGCTACAACTGTCCAATTGTCACTGATACCGATCCAGCTGTTTAAGACAGTATCTGACCGATTTTGAATCTCAGTATCGTATCAGTGCCATCCCTAGTTAATATGCTGCTTTCATTAATGTAAATGCTATGCAGGCCTTCAGAAAAGGCAGTACACTGTTAGTTTCAAAGGCCCGGATACCCTGTAACCCCCCACGCCCTCCCCTTTAACCTTGTTCCTGTGAGTGTGATATTATGTGACTCACCCTTCTCCACACACACACCTACAGATAAAACCCAGAAGACACTCCTGACAAGACTTGAATATTGTACAAGTGAGTGTATAAGCCGCTATAGCACCCTCCGATGAAGTCATCGTTCTTCAAATCTTTTGTCCACATTTTGACTTGATTAATGTCAACTAATGTAAAGTAATATTGCCATTGCTAGGAGAGATTCCACTGCTGGAAGTGTGCCAACAAAATTCCTTGCGAGGCGACAATGTAAAGAATGAAATAAAATTAACAAATACAATATTTAAAATAAGACAATGGAAAGAACCTGCACGACGAAGAAGGATAAATAACATTGTAAAAAAGTTTTCATTCCTACTTCCCAGACTTTCTATAGTATATTACAGGTGTCTTTAAACCATAACCTCTTCTAATATAGATACGCTATGCCAAATCACACCCTTTGTTCACAATTCCAACAGACCAAACTTGAAGCAGACTTGGCAATGAGGCCCGTCCCCAGAGAACGGTCCTTGCGACGCGTTTTCAGATGAAGTTGGGCGTAGTTGTGTCAGCTTTGGACGGGGTGGGCGCCATGTCACTCCATATGAAGTGCGAGCGAAAGATTGCTATGCGGAAGATCTTTCCACCTGCGTGTCACTTAAGCGTTTCCCCAGCGGGGGGCGATGAGGAGGGAAGCAGGGGTACGCCCTGCCACATAATAACAACTCACTAGCCTAGGCCCAGGGCTTCCCTGGGGGGCCTAGGGGGCGAAGAAGATGAAAGAAATACAAGGAGTCCTCTCCTGTGGGAGAGGACTTGGATAGGAGACATCACAATTCTCTCTCTTACACTGTCTCTCTCCGTTGGCATTCTGAGTTCTGAGCCAGCAGCGGTGCGCTCGCACGTCCAATAACGTCGAAATTAATTATTTCTTGGCATTCGAGTCTGGCTTCTACTTGAAATTGACAGCCTGATAGTATAATCACCATGTTTGGGTTCCCCAAACTGTGCTGTGCGTTCCAACCAACAGAGGAGAGGAGGCTGCTATTCGTAGAGTTTACAGATTTCCATCGCTAGCCGAAAGCCTTTCTGAGGACAGGGGGGTTCTCTGGCTATCGATAGAGCTTTCCCATGACCTTTCTCACAACCTCTCTCACCGTCTCCACAGTATTCCACTTCACGCCTGCCAGAATGTTTATTTGCTTAATTACAGAGACCAACATTTAGTTCCCTCTCTCTACACCTCTCTTTAACCGTCAGTTAGGTTGACTGGAGTCAAATTTATTGGTCTTTTTCTCTGTAAATCATTTGCAGGAATTATGCTTTTTCTCCGTTATGAGCAAGACAGAGGGGTCAATAAAAACATCCTTCGCAGCAGTTAATTCCCAGCTGCACAGCCATCGACTGCTTCCAAAAGTGGCCAAAGGGGCACTGTTGTCAGTCTGCATAACCGGCCATTCACACTTTCTGGCTGATTGTACTGTAGTCAAATTGCTACCTGTGGTCGAGGTGCATGCTCAAATATTTCTGCTGACAGTTTGCCCATGCAAACTACAGAACATGTAACAGTGAAACAGTGACCCACACACAGTTGGTGTGTGGGTCTGTGTGTATATGGTATTTTAACAGAAACATTGTAAGCCATGTTAGCAGGCTAGCTACTGCACTGCAAAAAATCTAAATCTTACCAAGTATATTTATCTAATTTCTAGTAAAAATATCTAACTATACTTAATATAAGACACACTTACTTAACATGAGCTCTTCTATCCAGATATAATGTCTTATTTCAAGAAATCTTAGAAAGCACATTTTTACTTGTTCAATTGGCATATTTATTTACTTATTATGAGCAAATATGAGCTTGTATTCATCATTTTTTTTAACTAATTTTTGAAGAGCCATTTTTTGCAGTGTATGTCCGGTAACATATTTATGTCCTTGTGAATGAATGTGTACACATCATAACATTTTTCCTTTTATTTTATTTGAGCTCATCCTAATTCAAATGTCATCTTTCAGATTTGCCATCGCTATACCGCATGTTCACTGCAAAAAATGATATCTAACTTTGTGTGATAATCTTGTTTTTAGACGTAAAATCTAGTTGGATTTATTTCTAATATAAATGACTTATCTAGTGACTTAATCTAAGTGAATGTGCACTTAGTTTAAGAAATCTTATCAAGTTAATTTAACTTTTGTTGTTTTAAGCATAAGTTCATAACTAATATATTTGCACTTATATTTGATAGGGCATTTTTACAGTGTTTGTTTGTTTGCAGTGTTTTTTGTGATTGTTCAAGTCAGAGATATTGTCTCCAGCTGTGACTGCATCCCTGCCTTCGCTGTGTCGCCAAACGCTCAAAGACAATAATGAAACCCTTCAGCTTTGCAGCTGAATATTGCTGCCAGTGTTAATCTACGGTTAGATTCCTGTAGGAAGTGGAATACATCGCAGTGACAAAAGCATTCCATAATCAGTTGTGGGGTGGGCCACCCACTTACAATGATGTTTTAATCATGGTCTGAAAATATAATTGCAAATGTCAAGACAGAGAATTCCTTAAGCTATTGTGTTTAGCTTTAATCAAAGTTTAATTTAAGTAAGGATGTACAAAGCTCCCCTCTGTGCGTGCTTGAACCACTCGTTGCGAGAAATCAACAAGGTCTTTTTGGCAGTACGATACAGAATAATGTCTGTTCCTCACACTCAGACTGAAATATTGCATTCCATCTCCATTTATTTGAAAGAACCTTCTCCATTACTCTTATTCATCCAGTATGAGGTCCACAAGTGTCAATTGAAAATGTTTAAATGCAGGACAGTTGGCAAAAGATTAACAGAAGCTTGTAGCAGATTCTGTCCACAGATTCAAATTTAGTGTCTTTATATTGTTTAACCTCACTCATTATTCACAGCATATTACTCTGGAATCAGTTTAGTTTAGGTGTAGAGTGACAGAGAATCTAGATTTACCCACTGAATCAATAGTCCAATCCACAAGATCATAAACTGTCATAAAATACTGAATCTACTTTGCTTGATTTATCTTTAACAAGCAGTCAGGCTGGTGAATTGCCATTAGATTAAAGGTCTCAAAGGAGATGAATTAATTGCTCAATATTTTCAAGTTTATGTGTAAACCGTTACATATTTATGACCATACTGTTTTTTATTAACACCGGTTGTCAGATACACCTTGTTTGGAAGAAAAACACTTCAGTGACACACTGTTTTTATATCTTGTACACCTCAGTATTGCTCTATCTAGAAAATGCAGAGACTTGTGTGCCAAAAGGTCCATGAACACACACATACTGTACAGTACACATTTAATTCTCGGCGCACGTGGAACCTCAGATTGCTGGTGCTAATTGTTAACAAAGCTAATACACTAATTAACAAAGTGAATACACTAAAGTGTAACATAAGTGTAAAGCGTCAATATCTAATGTACAAATGCATCCGTATGTTCAGGAGTTTTCCAGTGCAAACACACAGCTGCACACGGAACACAAAATAAGGCCCTCCTCTCTCAAACGACCTAATCGTAGCAGGTCCGCTATAATTACTGTATGCATATGTAAAAACACACACTAATGCACAACTGCACACAAGCATAATGTGGCACACATACACTTTCTTATAAGTAGACATCTCCGATGTTTAGCATAAACACGCCCACGCGTAAAATACTCTACTTCACATCGCCGCAGATCCAGCCAGATGTACCCACGCACAGCAACGAGCAGAGGCACACACACATCCACAGAAACAGACATAAGACAGCACATATGACGCCTCTGGTGTGTAATCACACAGCTCCGACGTCAGTCTTGTGTGTGTGTGTGTGTGCGTGCGCGCTCATGTGTAACTGTTTTCCAAGACAAGCTCAAGCCCTGAGCTGTAATTAGAAGTGCAGCCTAATTAGAAGAGCAAACCTTTGTTTGGCCCTTTGCAGCTTCCATTACCAAAGTCTCTCAGGGCGCAGCATAGATGGACGGCTGATTTAACAGCAGACTCCCATGGATCCCCTTCCCGCCCCTGGGAGGAGAGTGGGGTGGCTGTGACGATTATTAAGGCTTGGAAGGGTTAATGCTGTGGGTAATCGCTCCACCTCCACCACCACCGCTACTGACCACCAGGGGGTGCAAATGATGAAGGTGTAAGAGCCGGCCAGCTATTGGCGTGGGTGGCTAGAGTGTTCTGTAGCTCTTTGTCTGCCTGTCATTCTGTCTGTCTATCTTTCAGTCTGTAATAGTGCGAGAGCTGTGTGTGTGTGCGTGTGTGTGTGGGTTAAGTGTTCGTTCGGGGGAAGTGTCTCTATCAGGGGATGAGTGGGCGATCACTGCAGCTTTGAGTCTCTCTAGTGTGTATGCGTATGTCTCTAGTGTGTGTGTCCATACACGTGCATGCCATGCACACGCACACATACAAACACACACACACACAGCGGTTCAGACTTTTTGACAGACTGTGTGAGCTTCGGGGGAGTTTTGAGCACGGTGCATGACCTAGTCTAATCTGGAACTGAATCTGTTGACGATGCTGACAGCTCTTTGCATTCTGTAAAGACATATCTCGGGGATCCCTTTAAACCATAATAGCTGGGAACATTAGGCCATTTTTCTTACTCCCAACACACACACACACACAAACACACACACACTCACACTCACATCCAGATGGCTCTTTGTTCTGTGAATGAAGCCAAGCCTGGGCAAACTGAAAAATAAATAAACCCCTTTGAATTAAAACTGCGGTTCGAATCCATAAGCTGTCACATGCAAGCTAGCACACACGCTAGCACACAAGCTAGCACGCAAGCTAGCATACAAGCTAGCACACAATCTAGAATGAGGATAGGTTCATTTGTTATTTTTATTTTTGATAAAATCCTCTCTTTTAATTAAATGCTGTGCCATTTCCCGCCCTAAATTCCATGCAGTTTGATAAATGAATCCTGCATTAAAGGCACACTTTGTAACTCTTTATCTCTCTCTCTCTCCCTTTCTCTATCTCTCTCTCCCTCTCTCTCTCTCTCTGTCTCTCTCCTTGCACTGCCTGTCCCTACAGCCAATCCATCACCTTGATGGCTCACTGGGCGCCCGTCCCAATGTTCGCCCAGGACTCCCCGCACCGCACCCAATCAGCGGTCCCCCCCACCCACCCAGGTCTTCCACGGGCCGCGGGCCCGTTTTGTTAATTAGCCCGAAAGACAACCGTGAAAAACGCTCTGTTGTTATTTCCCCCGGCGCAAACGCTGTGATGAAGTCGGCCGGTATACTGCAGCTCCCTGTTTGCAGGGAGTTATGAGGAGATGCTAACCGCTCGCATTCGTCTTTTACGACAGGGCTGTGTGCGTGTTTAAGTGTCTTCACGCTGGTGTATGTATAGGCTTATGTGCAGGTGTGCGAGTGTGTGTGTGTGTGTGTGTGTGTGTGTGTGTGTGTGTGTGTGTGTATGTGTGCGTGTGTGTGCGTGCGCGCCCCTGCATGCTTGTGTGTTTCTATTTTTGAAAGCTTCATGTTCCTGCAGATACACATTCATTTCATCCACCTTGTTCCCTTTATCAACTCAGACAGTGAATATCTTTTATTTTTTTTCTCTCTCCCTCCAATGGATTAAAAGGTCATGTGCCTGACTTGGGCATGGAAAGGCACAGAAGGTTACCCTTACAGATTTAGACCCTTTTTAAAATAGCTTTATTGCTCTGAAGCACAGAGAGATGATTCATTTATAATTAATTTGCCATCCCTCACATTCCGTGATTATATCACTATTACAGCCTAACAATGAGAGCTACAGTAAAAAACAAATGATCTACTTCTCAACGCTGCCTGGGAGATTCAATTAGACGATAGTGATAGATTCATTATTGCCTATGATATACGCACTGATTGCTACTTATACCATTTAATGGGACAAGATTCTCACCAGCTATACGAAGCCCTGCTCCGTCACAGCATCGCGCGTGCACTTGTTCCTTCATCTAACTTCACGACACTCACTGTAGCGACGATATTACACAGATTCAAGGTTTGATTAATTCATCGAGACCTCAAGTCATATGAGAGTGTGTTCCGCCGTGGGGTTCCTGACCTCCGGGGCTCCAGTGGTATGTCTTCTTGGCAGGCCGATGGCCTTAGGGACAAGCGGACCGCAGATACTCATATTTTGGGTCCTTTTTTAAATTAGAAAATATTCTGCTTTAACGGGGTGTGTAAGATGCACTATGTATTACTATCATCATTACAAGAATTGGATGGAGTTGTGGATTTGCATGAAGAACACAAGAAAGGCTGTGGAAAATCTAATTCTGCAGCCATTAACAGTGTATCAGGTAGTGTTGGAGCAGTGCAAACATGGAAATAAATAGTTCTAAATACGTACAAACCAGAATCTTTATTCCTATCATCTTTAAAAAGTAGCTACGTCACTGTATTTACCCTGTCAACACAGGGTTTGTTCTTAACAATAAGATCATGTTTGGCAACACAAATCGAAGGCAACATCTTGAGCCAGTGTGAATCCAATTAGCTAGTTTGATTGACAGTAAGCTTGTTAAGTGGCTCTATTGATAATGATGTGCCACCATCAATATAATACCAGCCTAAGTGTTATTAAAGGATTTTACACATCATTTCTCTAAAACGGGTTCCTTCAGACTAAAGAAACATGAATAAAAAATAACTGTAAACAACAGTTGCTCCGTAGTGCTTTATATTAAACCTGTCATGCTGTCCTAAAAAAAAAGAAAGGTCCACTTCTGGGGACTTTTCAGGGGCCTACGTCCATCAGAACCCTTCAGACTATGGAGACGACTGCTAATAAGATCCAGGGCGACTCCTCTGTGTCATCCTTTCAGCCTCAGTCAGATCAGTTGAGCGGAGAGAGGGTTCAGAGCCAAGGGGAATTAGCAATCCTCAAACTAATCTACTGAACCTGTGCACCCCTCCACCAATTTATCCTGTTTGTCCTTGTGCTAATTGCCTGCAAATGCCAAATGCACCTGAAGTGTGTGTGTGTGTGTGGGGGGGGGGGGGGTTAAGGTTTGAGACATCTCCTGTTTTTTGTATTTTTTATATATATATATCATCTAGAGTCGCGGTAAAAAATATGTTAACTCATATTAATATCTTTATTCTGTCATGTTGTAAAGGCTGAATAAGCTACATCTCTTCTGAAATGCAAACACCATGGCTCTTTGGTTTCCAATAGCATCAGTCCAGTGGCTGTCAACTGTTGTCAAATTAAGTTCTTCATCGGATGGAAAGGCAGAACAGTATTTATATGCCGAGTTGAAAGAGAGCTAATATTTAGTAGTTAATTGGATTAAATTACTACGTTATCACCATAAAATATACATTTGTAGTGGCGTAGGAGAGATTCGTGGGGGGAAGAAAGCCAAACAGTGAGCCAAGGTTCTCAACTTTTACTTGATGAGCTACAGTATTTAGATTTACTCGATTAGTTATTTAGCATAACTTGTGATATGTCACGATTGGATATTATTGCTGAATGTTTACGATGCCATGGGTGAACAAGAATCAACATTTGTTAACATTGGTCATGCCTACATGATCACTGGTCAACAACAAAAGCTATTAGATATTATATCGGCATGAAAAAAAAAGAAGCCATGTGAAAAATACCCTTTCGTGGAATGATCATTGTCGAATTGCAAATTATGTACATGCAGCAGAAATGGTACACGTAGTTACAGTATTAGCTACATCCTCCAAATGTAAGGGGTTATTGCACTGTACATTTATTAAAAAGGGGTGTGTCTGAACAAGCTTGTGAAATTAAATTGACTTGACTTGACTTGTGGACCTGGGTTAGTCACAGAAAGATTAATAAAGACTGGGAAAACCAACTGCAATAAACAAAAGTTCAACAGAAATATCATAATTGTTTGAACATTTTCTTTGGTGCAGTGCATTTACTGTGATGCTGCTGTAGTCTGTTGTAAAACTATGAACAATTTTAGATACAATAGGATGAACCTTATCGATTGTTACAAAGAAATTGGGTCATTGCAACAGCAAAGAAAAGAACAATTTAGAAAATAATATTAGGATGTAGGAGGATATAACATGGGTGTGTATAAGATGAAGGAAAAATGTAACTGGGGAGAAAAATGCAATAAAAATGTAAGATAGTAACTGTTGTGGAGAATGTATTACACATCTGTGTTTGACAATCCTTGCAATCTTGTTTGAATCCATATCTGCATAGGTTTACAGGCATCCCACACAAATGAGAATATATACAGTATACTGTATATATTCTCATTTTTGTGGGTCTTTTTTTTTTGTCAGTGTGAATCATTTCTATAGGCTACAATATATGACTTCTAAAATCTAATTGAACTAAATGAAATCTAATCTCAAAGCTGATCAACTCTGCGGCTTCAAGTTGTTTGATATAAACACATGTCAACTAAGTGACAGCAACTGCAAATAAAATTACATTTAAAGTCAACAATAAAATGAACGCGCCTGACCACATATTTAAAAGTACATTCTTCTAGATCAGAGGTCTTTAACGTTTTTCAGCCCCTTGGCTCATAGAAACACATAAATATTTAGTTGCCGGGACAACAATAATGTGTAGGGCGGCCTATAATGCAATGTATAAAAGCGGACCACTCATGTATTTAGCACTTCAGTATTAGGCACTTTTATATTCAGACCACTACGAACTTTGTTGGATGATTTAATTATATATTGACGTAGTAGTAGACATGATGACAACATGCTGCAACTATTCTGATATTATATTAGTTGCTTATATTATATATATATATATATGACCTGTCCAACTAATGACAAATGTACTACATTTACTACTACTACCAAATGCTGTAAATGTAATGTAAAGAAAATAAGGGATCACATAACTGCAGTACCACTGAGGACACCCTAGGGGTCCCGGGCCCCCTGTTGAAGACCTCTGCTCTAGATCCAAAACAGTGCAGTTGATAGATAAATAGAATTCAGCGTCCAGTTGTACTCAATGACGTTTATACTACGAGAGACGAGAAAGCTGGTGTCTCTAGAACAACAAGCCATTTACAATGACAAAAAAACGGTCTGTTTACAGTGGTAATCAAACAAGATACAATGGGATATGAACTACAATAAAATACGTATGCTAGAGGGGGTTACAACTTCAGACAACTGTAGTGGATCAAACCTAAGGACAGGCCAACATATGGTCATCATTGGAAGCTCACACGTGCGGAGAGCTCAGGTCATTCGGTCGCACACAGTATATCTAAGATACAGAATTGTTTAAAGGCTATCTAAGATGTACTGATAAGTCTGGGTATCAATGTCTCTAACAGATTAGCATTATTAAATATATTTATTTGAGATTTGTGTGCTAGCTTCACTCGTTGACCGTCAGTGAAGGCATTCTCATTTAAAATATCTATGATCTATGATCTACCACTATGTCACACTAAGCACCATGCATCTCAGACCCAAACAAATGCTTCTTGGGCCACACACACACACATACACACTAACAAGCATGCATGGCCATACCGCCTATAACAACTAAGACCTCAGAGGGAGTGTGATGTCATTCTCTGTTCAGGACACCATTACTCCACTATATATTTACAACATAGTTGTTTGCTGCTATGATAATGTGTAACCTCCACCATGTGCAACAGAGACTGCCCGCACACCGTAGCAGTAACACCCACAATACAACGAGTACAGTTATCACACACCATCCATAAACAAGTATGTCAATGTCAGAGGGCGAATACAAGCCAGACTTCATTCTCATTATAATAATAATAATACTAATAATAATGTACAGGGAGGGAGGCCTGTGTTATTACAGTCAAGACAAGGGCATGTCAGGGAGGTGGCTGGTGCAGTACAAGCCTATAGACCATATCCTGTTCTGAACACATGCCAGAGGAATGGTTGTCACAAGTCCATCTGGGGAGCCGTACATTGAAACTGTTTGTGAATGGCTGCACTTTCCAAAGAATACTTGGCAGTTGATTGGAACAATCATCTGGTCGTTTTTACTGTCGGCACACCTAAGCCATGGCCGTATAGTTATAAACCCGACACTGATTGGAAAACCACGCCCATATAGCTATAAACACGACACTGATTGGAAAACCACGCCCATATAGCTATAAACACGACACTGGAAAACCACGCCCATATAGCTATAAACACGACACTGATTGGAAAACCACGCCCCTATAGCTATAAACACGACACTGATTGGAAAGTTCAGTTGCTACTCGGACACATTCAAAATTATTTTTTTCCAGACTGATTCTCACGGCGGAATTAAACTGAAGCTCGAGAGATGAGGATGGTCTCGCGAGGCTACAGCTGAAAGCCGTTCTCACCTATACTGTCTACTCTACCCCTATTAACAAGCAATTAGGTATGGCAGACAGACATGGTGCGGCGTCTGAGATAGAATAGTGTATAAAACAATTACACATTATCGTGCACTGGGACACATAATAGCACCACCGTGTATTATAAATGAACGGGATCGTTTAGAATAGGGGACATATGAAACCATTTTGGGGGGGGGGGGTCTAGGAAAGTGGGGTTACTCAATAAAATAAAATAGAGTCCGTATTACTAGAAAGCAAAGCTATTCCTTTAGATTGGGATTGAACTGGCGAGGGACCTTTCCGTGAAACACAAGCACGTAAACCTGCAAAGCGCGAAAAGGGAGCATCCATCACCAGAAGCAGAAGGGACCTCTCCGTTTCTCCCTGCTCACATCTGGCCGTCTCCTCAGGTGTACTCCAAGGCACGCTCGGTCATACAAGAGAACGCTTGCTAATTTCCAAACTCAAATCAAAACAAAAACACCATTCCCTTCAAACAACGCCATAGGGTGCTCCCTCAGAAGCACCCACCTACACATTGGAAACACATTGCAAAGCCTAGGGCATTGTTGTTGTTGTTGGGTGCGGTCTGCACCACTTTGGGCTTGTGTTCCTATTTACGGAGCCGGGGCTGTGTAGTAGTACAGGGTTATGTTTTCAGCACGAACACAGAACGGTAAGCTAGCGTAGATATTTGGTGAATTTGACCAAACATGTATTCACTTAAAATCGCTTACTATACCTTTAAAAGGGACGGTGAACAGAGCCAACCAGAGGCCAACGTCTTGTTTTCCAACCGTATGCAATGTCGCAGGAACATGGCTCCCGTCCTGCTCAACACCGCAACGGGCTCGGCTGGCAACAGCTACAGTAGCAGGCGTCTTTGATTAACGGCTAGTTGAGTGGATAGGCGGTAATTACAGAGTGTTTGGGTCCTTCACTTATAAGGGAAAGAAGAACTATGTGAGAATGTGCCCGCATGTGTGTATGTGTGTGTGCGAGAGAGAGTGAGAGAGAGAGAGAAAGAGAGAGAGAGAGAGAGAGAAATGCTTGCATGTAAATATTTTGCTCACTAGTTTAAACTTCCCTCACCATAAGTTACCTTCTGCCATAAATCCGGTGTCTAAACGCATTATTGCTGGTGGCTCCACACTGAAGGGCACATCCGTAGGAAGTCACCCCATATGTTCTCACAGAACCCTGCCAGGGCTCTGCCTTGTCACCGGGCCAGGCAGCGTTTTATCATCACGGAAGCAGCTCCTGAGGCTGCCTCTTGACGCCAACCTCAAGGGGAACGGTACCTTTTCTTTTTTTTTTTGTTTCGCTTTGGACGGCGCCCATTCATGTTCGCGGCGTAATAGTACAGTAGCTTTTCCTCTTCCGTTGGCATCTCCTTTTAATTAGAACCGATTCATCTCCAACGCCGGACCCCGGGTGTGAAATGCACACCTTTGAATGCACAAAAGGGAAGGTCCAAAGCCCAGTTCGTGCTTTGTTGATAAACAGAGCTGTCGACAACCACTGTTTTATCTGTCAAGTACTGATGGGAGGTAATGACTGCCTCGCTGTGCTGCAACTCCACTGCATTATGGATAATGAGCGCCAAGACTTATGGCATCCACTGTTTGGGCCTACATTCCACGGCATGCATGTTAATGTCGTAATTAAGTCAAATAATGGACTTCCATCTCATCGACACGCCAGGCTTTTTGTGCCGGCTGTTTGAAACAGATTGGCTTGTAGCTATACGCCCTACCGCCGCAATTAGACTAACGTTGTGAGGCAGATGGGTTCTCCGGGAGACTCTGTCACATTATACGTTTGGAGAACACCAACAGTTGTTCAGACCATTGATCGCCCTTCGAGGAACTACTGGCAGCTACGGGCGTGGTCTGGTAGGTGTTGACATTAGCCCGTTATAGACATTGACTTGGTGAGAGTCAAACTTTCTTGACTCAAAAAATTTTCTTTTAAATAGTCAAACATCATATGTGTGCTTCGTGTCACAAAGATAACGGTCTCTGAAAATAATTGTATTCTCCCTGTTGACTACCATAAATATTTGTTCCTAACTAAGGTCCCATAAGTGACTTCGGTTCTCTATAGGAGACATCACTTGTGTCATTTTGAATGGAGCTCTATGGGAGATTTCTGAAATTGTATTGTTTTTCATTGTACAAAATACAAATACAAATTTAAAATTTAAAATGCTAATATGGCAGTTGAAGGAACATATACAAATAATAACACATAGCATAGTCTAAAAGAGCCAATCGTCTGCTTTATAACTGCCAAGCATTATTAACCTATTAACCAATCATGTGGTTGCAATGACGTAAGCCACCTGCCCGGGACGTTTCAAAGATGGCTGCCAGTGGCGAGACTTGCCTGGAAGGACTTTGCTAAATTGACCAGGGTTTCCAGACAATAATTGAGCTGAGAGCAATAGTGGGAGGGGTTACTCACATTCTCATGTTTGAAACCAAAACAGTGTTGTTTTCATAACAGCCGCAAAATAATTTCCAATTTCCCCTTTAACTCTTTTTTTTTTAATAATAACCGAGGAAATGAAGAAAACATACATTGCATAAAAATGCAAGTTTTAAGCTGTGATTTAATGAAGGTTGTTTAATTAGCATTTCACTGAAATGGGAGGATGAGGATTGGGAAAATGGGGGGGGGGGTGAGGGGAACATGATCTGAAACTCACTTATCATTTTAATTAAGGCTGAGAGTTGAGGGAGGGTGGGTGCATGTTGTTCACTTCAAGCACCTTGCTATCAAGACAAAGCTGCGTATAAGGCTTCCTCGAATGGCTTTGTGTCCCCAGTAAACAACGGCGACTGATAACAATCATCATTCAGAAAAGGGGGCTGCAAATTGGCTCTACCTGTTCATTTTAGCTGAATGGCCCTGTGTCATTATGCCTTTTAATGAGGTTAGCGTTGGCGCTCAGCCGTAGCATGACTACTAGCTGTGAGAGCTCTCATTTAGCTCAGACCAAGACGAGCTGAAGGATCTTAAAATGTCAGCCTGTTTCACTTTTTTCTTCTGCAGAGGGTACAAGGGATCACCACGCAACCTTTTAGCACAATAACTGCCTCCTCTGCTCCCCTGCAGTGCATGTGAATGTGTGTGTGTGTGCGTGTGTGTGTGTGTGTGTGTGTGCGTGTGCGGCCGGTAATGTGAACTAAAATGCACAACTTCCCAAATTGCC
The DNA here is from genome assembly GCA_027564835.1 of Typhlichthys subterraneus. NCBI lineage: Eukaryota > Metazoa > Chordata > Actinopteri > Percopsiformes > Amblyopsidae > Typhlichthys > Typhlichthys subterraneus. The sequence continues at coordinate 11,472 of JAODUH010012062.1, read as the reverse complement.
TTAACAGACCAGCACTGTGGCACATGGTAATCATTTGCACCGAAATGATAGACGTATTATCCCATTTTAATCCCAATTAGGCCTTTCTGCTGACTGGTTAATTGTTTGTTTTTTCCAGCCTTCCTAGGCAAGGGTAATTATATGTACAGTATGCCAGAGAAGAGCTAATCGTTAATAACTTTCTCATTATTGGATGCAGTTGGAAGGGTTTTGATGAGGAGCGCTTCCCCCCTTCGAGTGATCGAAGGTGGAGGTCAAGGAAGGTCAAGGTTGCTTCACGAAGCATGTCCCCACGTTTAAAACCTCACCTCTCAAACCAATCTGCTGCAAAAACACACCTCTGCTTCCCCTGGAGTGAGATCAAATCTGTCAATACTTTTTAAAGCTTTTCTTTTCATTTCACTTTCATCTTTTTTTTTTATTTATTTATTTTTATAAAACATTTTTTTACTCCAAAATCCAAAGTCGTGCATGCTGCAGATTATGTTAAAACTGGGTAGATTTGGGAGCCCTATAAAATCTGACAAGGATGTGGCTCGATTAGGTTTAACAGTTTGTGAAAAATGTTTCTCATCACCTCAATAGAAAACACTGTCAAAGGGAGCAATTTCACAGCATGCCCTTTTGGAGTATCTGCTTGGTAAGTGTGATCTAAGATAACTATGTATTTTGCTACATGCATCCCAGGTGATTGGCCTATAGGGGGTAAAAAATGCTCGCTATTAAAAAAGGCATTACCGCTGTTACGTGCCCGAGTATCACAGCAGTCAAACAGCTAGCAACTACCTACAGCGGTAGGTTTAACTTCACGCTGCAATATTTTAACACTTAAGGCACTCTTGAAGGCATCTATTATCCTGGAGAGAGAGTGCGGATGTGGAATGAAGGACCGCGAACAGTGTGCGCCCTCTTTTAACTTTCTCCTTTGAAAGCTTTGTGAAACTCAAGTCATTACTGCTTTGAAAAGTTTTTTTTACTCTTTTCTCTCCCGACAAGAAAGAGATGAACACCGGCTCGGTTTGGGCTATATCAAAAGATCCGGTGCACTAATCCATGAGGTGTGTGTGTGTGCGTGTGTGCGTGTGTGCGTGTGTGCATACGTGCGTGTGTGTGTGTGTGCATACGTGCGTGTGCATGTGAGCGTACGTGATTTTTTTTTTGCCTGTGTACGTATGTATGTGTGTGTGTGTGTGTGATTGTGTGCCAGTGTGCGTACGTGTGTGTGCGTGTGTGCTTACCACGCGTGTATTTGTGTGTGAAAGTGTGCGTGTATTTATGTGCGTACAGTATGT
>JAODUH010012062.1:0-10080 GCA_027564835.1 Typhlichthys subterraneus | reverse complement strand
CGTGTGTGTGCGTGTGTGCTTACCACGCGTGTATTTGTGTGTGAAAGTGTGCGTGTATTTATGTGCGTACAGTATGTGTGCATATGTGTGTGTGTGATGCCAGACTGTGGGTGTTTCCACCATCGAGTCTGCACTTCCCTTGCTCCCACTGACGGCCTCATAACAGTGGGGATGGGCAGCTGCTTGGCAGGGCAGAGAGGCTTGGCGACCGTCGGCAGCCGGATAGAAGCGGGCCCATCTTCCTGGGTCCGTGCGGATCGCCGGCGCGGAGCTTATCGATCGGCTCCTCCCTTAAACTGCCCTTCTCTGCATCCCTCCCCCCACCGCACCCCTAGACTGCCCCCCCCCCCCTACACACACACACCCCTAGGCTGAACCTCTTCACATTCCAACGCACATTTACACTCTCACGAGATCAATGTGTTTGGGTAAGGCCAGATGTTAACAGCTATAGCACTCTGTCATTTGGGGAACTCTGAGAATCCAGAGGTTACCCCTCTTTCTTCCCTCTCCAACGTTATTCTCAATCTTGTTTGTGTTATTGTGCCTTCTAGGTTTCCTGGTAATATGATGGCACCTATCAGATTTAATAGCTGCCTTTCACGGCTGTCCTATAAGGTTTCATTAATAAAGGGGATTAATGCCCAATTTAGATCAGTACCGCAGTTTCCTATTTCTCTCAATTGTGGCGATCGCTTGTGACCAACATTCTAATTAAGCAATTGAGCTTATTTGAGTTCTGGTGATCTCCGTGGTCACGTTCCATATAGAATACACCATTATTTTAAGTCTGTATGAAGTTAAAGCGTTTATCCTTTTATGTGAGAGTTTTTTTCTAACATTACGTCATAACAAGGCAGTGGGGCGGTAGAAACAATGTTTGTGTGACAATAAGCATTGATTGTACCCAGATATAAATGACTTTCAAGCATTAATAAAGACCCACATTAACTTATTTATACATTTTCTTTAACATTTCCCCTTCACATTCAGCCCACCATTTGTTGACTCACCGTGTTTCTCTGGGAGAATTACAGTTGGCCCGCTACTTCACAACACTTGTATGCCACTCCCGGTTGACAAGAGCACGTCCCCTCACTGATGAGATGAGTGCCACTGCTATCATTGCACATGTTCATCATTTGGCATAATTGCGCCGGCATTCGCTGGCAGAAGTGGCCCATTATTGCCGAGCTCCATGCGGTGGAAGGACATTTTGTTTTACAGCGTGAAACTGGAATAGCTGGTGTTCTGCAGCAGACAGCGTTTTAATACGGCGTGGAACAATTTTATCATTAGTTGATAGATGAGTCCTGTGTTCACGTGATTTTACATAATCTGCTTGCGTGTGTGCGCACACGTTGCCACTTAGATACTGTGTGATGTGTGTGTGTGTGTGTGTGTGTTTGTACACATGTGCACGTCCATGTGTATGTGCACTATCACAGAATGCATAAGTACTCCTGTTTGCCTACAGCGGAGGTCTTCTACTTCAGGCCAAGGACCGAGGCTTATCGAAATACGACACAGGTTCCCCCCCATCACATTTCATATAAAATATGTTGTTGCCAGGCCAACAATGTGTATGTGTGTATGTGTCTGCAGTACCTCTGAGGACCCCCTAGGGGTCACGTACCCCCTGTTGAAGACCCCTGGCCTACAGTACACTTGCGTGCCTGTGCGTACAACTAATAAAGCCTAGGTGACGCAGGCCAAACCCAATGAGAACACGGTGTCCCCCCCCACACCTCCTCATTGTGCCTCATAATGAACGACCTCAATAAAGTCCTCCCTGTGTAGCAGTTCCCTCTCGAGGTATAGCGGTTCCCTCTCTATTGACCCCGCCCGCCCGCTTTGCCTGACGCAACACTTCTTCATATCCCAGGTCCTCCGCTCTCTTCCGCCTCCTCTTCCCGCGCGCACGGGCTGCGTTTTATGCTCCTTGCTTGGCCGTTATTGTGTTTGCGGCTCCCTAATGTGGTTATGTAGGGCGTAATGGCTTTCGCGCTGTCGCCGGCCAGGGCGGGCGCTCTGAGATATGGTTTTCAATCACGCCGGGAGCTCCGCAGGTGTAGAGTCGCCCAGGTCGCTCGCTGTTTCCCAGAACATTGGCAAATGAAAACGCGTCCACTGTCCACAGTGCACGACTCTGACCCGCCGTGTGGAATCTAATGCGTTATAGCGCACGCCTCTCGCTCCACAGGCCTGTACGTAAGCCTAGTGTGAACACATTACTGCAACGTGCAAGCAACCATCAGCACAAAGCAAATATATATACAAACTAAAATAAAACATGTTCTCTTCACACAAACAAGTAAAACATAATCTTTATATATCATATAAATATATATATGTATTTTGGATGGGGGCCACAAGTGTACTATACAACAAGCAGAGCGATAGTTCAGGCTGGACACAACGTCACGCCTGGCCATGCATAATCCCAACCCTCACATGATCGCATTCATTTTATTGCCATCTGATCTCAGTGACCAGACTGCTCAGCACACTGTTGGCCACACTCCTTCAGGGCGCTCACTGTATTCGAATGGCCGCCTTAGTCTACATCCGTTCTTGGCGCTTCCACTGCGAGCATTATTGCAAACCACCACCTCCGTTCATGCTGTGTCTGATTTACTCAATGTCACCGTGTTGTCATTGATGCTTGCTCTGTTCTCTACCCTATGGGAAAGAGGGGGGGGGTCTTTCTGCTGCTCTCCCTGCCTTGGGCTTTCCATGTGTGTGCATGGAAGGGCAGGCAGCTCATTAATTTAAGCGATGGTCCTGACTTAAATTAAGTAATGTTTGGCCACTTTGTATTTAGTGTTAGCAATTATTTTGAGGCTTGAATGATATGTTAATTTATTGCATTTAATACAGTAACTATGGGTTAGGCCAGAACATTTTGCATATGAACTGCTGAATGACATATTCTACTATTGACATATACACTAATTGTATGTCTCTGTGGATAAAGTGTCAGCTGTAAATTAATATTTGCAGGGTATTTTAACATAACCTGACAGATATCTGGCAACATGATGACCCAGAGGATACACTGTGGCTTCACAGCAAGAAGGTCCTGGGTTTGAACCCTGGTCATCCCGGCCTTTCAGTGTGGAGTGTCTGCGTGGGTTTCCTCTGGGTGCTCCGGTTTCCCCCACTATTCAAACACCATATTAGGTTAACTCTTTCCTGTCAGTGCCATGAGACCAGGGACACTGGCCCTTTACCTGGAGTTGGTCCCTGTGCGTTGCACACCAGCTGCCCACTGCTCCTTTGAGGTATGGGTTAAACACTACAGTTCTCTGAGGAACTCCCCATGATCCTCGAAGAACCCTTTTTACTAACATGATCTGGAACCACATTGGGGTTCTTTGAAGCACCATCTTAACATCTGAGGTTCCTCATGGAAGCTCTGCTTACCTCAGCAAAGGTTTTTCTCAATGGAAAATATGTTTTCACTCTTCTCCCAATGTGTCTACTGCAGGTGTGGTTAACAACGGGCTCTAGCCTACTGGTTCAAAGGTCAAATCACCTGCCAAGTATTTTTTGAAAACACCTGCCCTTTTAAAACAGTTTTAATGGGGGACTCTCCAGATGGATGTCTCTAACAGACACAGATAAAGGTGCTTTTATTGTCACATGCACATAGCAAGAATTGTTCTATGCATTTAATAGGCCGATGTGTATATAAAATTAATATACACGTCTGGCCTATTGAGGCCAGACTATCTTTTCATATACATGTCTAGTTACAATTAATATTATTAGTAGTAACTAGACATATAATAACCATAACTCGACAAGTTGGGGGGGTGCAGGGAAGTTCCGTGCATGACCCACTTAGGGATGAAGACGTTAAAGAGGTTCCTGGAGGTTCCCAAAATGGTTCCACCAGTGTGGCAAGCTGAGGAACCTCTAAAGGAGCCTTGAGTATCCTTTAGTTTTTACAGTGTAGGTTAAGAGGAACTACTTTTGAAATTGTGCCACCCTGTGTATTGAATTGAATGAATTAAATATATAAACACATGAGCAAGACATTTTTTAAGCCAGTAAGAGCGCATTCAACCTCAATGTTATATAATATTTATACTGTACACATGGACATCAGCCTAACCACAGCACTCAAATTTCTGCTTGATTCTGCTAATTCCGCTTAATTTATTTTATCACTTATATTAGTTGTGTTACCACTTAGCTGACCCATATCGAGAGCGGACCACATACAGTAATGCACATAGCGCAGTGCAGTCTCGCACTATTAGAGCAGTAATAATAGCCCATTAAATGTATTTTGGGTGAGGCATCTGTGAGAAAATCTTAAAGGTATAGTTACTGTATAGTCAGCTATTGTAAGCGAATACACTTTTGTCTATTTTATCTTTCCTGTGTGTGTGCTGAAAAAATAATCGTACTACCCTACTCCCATAATCTCTGGTGGTGGTTGGGGAGGAGGGGGAGTGGGCCGTATTGTTCCATGACCGTGGCGGTGTAATAAATCTATCGCTTTATCGCCAACGTTTGCTGAGCGGCCTACTTAGATACAGACGTCAACCGAATGCACAATCCTTCTTCTGTCAGGTTAGCTTAGCAGCAAGCTAACCGCCCTCCCTCTAATGGCCCTAATGGTAGTGCGTTGTTCAGACTCATGCCGCTCATAAATTCTTCAACCTCAAACACAGAGAATACAGTATTATTTAAACGTGGACTCATCTATACAAGTCCCTGAGACCTTCTCTGCACTCAAACACAGGGTGTGTAAGGCCATACTAATCTAATGTTGTCCCTAGATATCTTACTGCGGTTGGAAGCATAATCGACTGAAGAGGCTCTATAAAGGAGGAAGATATCTTTTGATCGCCTGCCCCTCCCCACACACACATACACACACCTTTCCCCGAAGTCCCCCGGATGATATTAGCGGGTGGGTGGATCCCATGAGGCCCCCCCCCCCGCCCATGAGTTTGTTCCTGTCGGAGAGCGGGAGGCTTCCAACTGCCCGGCATAATTAACCAAACTGAGTTAAAGAGCAAGTGGCTCAAAGCTGCGTTACATTGTCTTAAAGGTATATTGAGTAATTCTGGAGAAAACTCGCTGATATTTGAACTCAAATCAAAACAAAAACACTTCTCTCTTCAATGCCAAATAAGGTGCCTCCTTTGAAGGTCTGCCCCCCCACATATTGGAAAGACATTGCGACGGCTAGGATATTGTTGCTGTGTGCGGTATTCACTGCTTTGTTTATGTTCCTATTTAGGGAGCCAGGGCTGTGTGGAAGTATTGTTGCTTTCAGCACGCACAGAGAACGATAAGCTAGCAGACCGCGAGGGGGTATTTGGTGAATTTGACTAAAAGTGTATTAGCTTACAATTAGTTTGCAATAGCTGAATATACCTTTAACATGATCCTATATGTAATCGAAAAAAGTAATCGAAAAGTATTCAAAACTGAAATTTAGAACATCTAACCAACGTAATTTTCCTATGTCGGTTTGTTTGAATAAAAAAAGACCCGTGTTTTACAGATAAGCCTATATTTGTCGGGCCCGGACACTCGTGACAATCCTAGGCACATCAATAAAAGGAGCAACAGCTACTGAGAAACACTGGTGTTATTACTGTAACCACCATTGGTATCAACCGCGACAGACGTAAATTGAAACTACACTTCACGTCAATGACAGCAGGTGGTGTCACATAAACATTTATTACAGCAGAACAAACTCATAATACGTGACAGACACATGCGATGTCATGTCAACTCTTTCAGTGAGACATTCCTACGGAAATACTATTTCTGGAATAATGGTTCTTAAATATCACAGTAGACAAATATGTCTACAATTAGTATTGTTTTGTATCAATATTAGCATATTTGCATATATGTCTTTACGCCCCAGATTACGTCACCTCGTTATTGAACCTAATAAAATTATTATGTTTTTCCATTCCCTTAAGTCTTGGAAAAATATAGATTTTAGGGAAAATTATGGTAATTTAGAGCTTCATGGCAACACCTTAAATCATATAATATTGACATAATAATGGCTCTTCTTGAATGCCTGTCCTCAGTAAAATAATTATAGTCATAATGAGAACATTTGCAGATTATAATGCGGCTGAAACCTCCTAGTCATTTTTCCATTGCTGCTTTTGAATGGCAATCAGACAGACCCAGGTTGATGGTACCAAAACCAGCAGGGTAGGCTTCACCCTCTTCACCCCCAACCTGCACACCACCATCCCAGCCTTAGCAATGCGTGTACAATGTGGGGGGGTGGAGCCACTGAGGAAGCACCTGGCTTTGAAGGGTGAGGTCCTTTAATTTGATTTGATTACATTTGAATATCAGCAATCATTCTTCAGGATCCATGACTCCACCTTTAATGTGTAAGGAGAAGGAGTGGATATTTATGTGTGTGTGTGTGTGTGTGTGTGTGTGTGTGTGCGTGTTCACGCATGTGTGTTTGAGTCTGTTTGCATGGGTGTGTGCGTGCGCGCGTGTGTGCGTGCGCGTGTGTGTGCATGTTTGCGTGCGTGCGTGTGTGCATGTGTGTTTGTGTGTGTGTGCGTCTAGTTGACGTACCTGTCTGGGACTGTATGACACAGCTGTTCTCCAGAGATCAGATAGTACGTCTGTCAGCCAGGGGTCCCATGAGGCTCTGTAGTAACGACATACCCAACCCCCCTCATACACACACAAGAAAGCGTTTCTGTGTAGTCAGCAATCCGTTTGAATAAACATTATTTATTTTGGTGTAGAGGAGAAGATAAGCACTTCTGTCTCTTTGACTTTATCCTTTCTCCAACTTTCTGCCCATTCTGGCATTTTCCAGGCAGTTAACATTGTGACTGCTGTTCCGTGTTCATAATAAATTAATTTGCAAATGTACGCCGCCGATAAGTTTTGTACCTGGCTAACGCTCCTCTATAGCGTCAAAGTTATAGTTGAGTCCATTTATTCCAGTGCTTCCTATATGGAGGTCTCGTAAGGTTTCAATAAAGTGTGGACAAAGCTTCTGTAAGCCTGACGCACTGTAAAATACTGTAAGCCTCAATAATGTGTGTTCAGAGATGTGTCAGAGCCACTAATAAATACATTGACGTAACTAATAAATACACATAACGTGAGATGTTAATAACCCTTACAATCATATTTAGTTTATGTTTTACAAAGCACTCACTAATGTTATATGAATCATCAGTTGAATGCCATCAGGGTTTATGTGACTGTCTGCGCAGAGAGTTAAAAAGTAAACAGAAGTCGGCAGAAGTGACATTGTGGGCAAGCGCTGAAAACTGTTTGTGTCCAGAGGAGGAGGTTTTCACTGGAGAACAAAACACCTCTACAGAGGCTTGTTACGCAAAGACCACTAGACTAGCGGAAGTGCAGTTCCTCGAATGGCCACTTGAAGCTGACTGCAAAATGAAGTCAATCACCATAGACTCAAATATTAAAATGTTTTATTATCACCAATATTAAAACGGCATGGAGGGATTGTCTATTTATAAATTATATACAGTCTATGGGGAAGACTTGCATGATAGTCAGGTAAATATGCTTTAATTGTCACATACAAATCATGTAGAGAAATTCATCCTCTGCATTTAACCTGTGGGCCCATGTTAACATGGGCGGCACTCCTGGACCAACTCCAGTTAGAGGCCAGTGTGACTGGTTACATGGCACTGCCTGTAGAGTGAACATGTATTTTGATAGTGGGGGGGAACCGGAGCAAACTCACACAGACACGGGTAGAACACACAGAAAGGCCGGGACAACCGGGGTTCAAACCCGGGACCTTCTTGCTGTGCTATCCACTGGGCCACCGTGTAGGTCAGAGGTCAAATCACCTCCTCCTTTCAGTCATGTGACTTTTAACAATAGAGTTGACTGCAGTTTGTTATTCTGGTTTAATCTGTTGTATTTGTTTCTCAAAATAAATCAGCAGTTACAGTTTAATGGCGGTAATCAATCAGCCTCATTTGTCAAACATGACTGCAGTCTAAAGTAGGAAAACAAATATGCTCTGAGCATCTATCTTGGAGCATAATCATAACAGGCATAACAAACAAGCACTATTTCATTCAGTAATGAACAGAGAGGCTGCAGCTTCAAGTACTGCACTGTACCAGGGCTGTTTGCATGTGTAATTGTGGTGCAGGTCAGATTTGATTCATTAAATCAGTTTAAATCTGCATTTGGGATACAGCTTCAACCATGACAAGTATAAACATTAGCTTTACTTGCATGCAAACTGGCCACAATCAAAGTGATTCAAACATCCAATCTGTTCATTTACAATATGTAGACTAGGCTTTTTTTATGGTAATATTGTTAATGATAAAATAGCACGAGCAGACATCTCTCAAAATTCATAAATTTACCAGCAGATGAACAGTAAATGTATTGTTGTCAAGGGTGTAAAATGCTATCCTCTAGTTACTGCAGATGTCTTTGGAAAGAGGAGCGTGAGTCTAATACGTTTCTTTAATGCATTTAAAATTTTTATCCCAGCGTTCTATACAGGTGATTGGACATACATGGCTTCATGGTTCTACAGAAGGTGCTATATATTTTTAGGTTAATCTGCTTCATCCTTGAACCCCAGCGACTCCTGAAATGACTCATGTCTGTCCACAAAAACCTTGTGGTGCCATTTTGTGAATTGCTAGACCCGGTTGGCTTCCTTGAAGAGTATGGTTCAAACACACCCACTTTCTTCAAAAAGAAGCATGTTAAGATCATAGACTGTATATAGAAATGTATAACCCCTCCGTGACGTCACCCAAACCTTTTCTTACGGATTTTAACACAGCGCTGTCCTGGCTCTGGCCGTCGTCATCTTGGCAGTACCTCACACCTCCTGTAGAGCCCCACTATGCCCCCTATTCATTCTAATGGGATAAATGCATGGCTAATAGTACAGTAGGTGTTTATTTATTATTATTATTATTAAGGATAGAAGATAAGAGAGAGAGAGAGCTTCTGTTAAGCGGTAGGGAGGTCAGTGGCTGATTCTGAAGAGGTGGGTCTCTTGAGGAAGATGTGCACCTTAGTAAGACTAAGGTGCTGAATGCTACGTTAACCTAGTGAATGTTTCTCAATGAGGTGTTTATCACGTAGGTCATATACTGCAGGGCAACCGGCTATAGCTGACGGGTCTATTCGTTTTCGATGTGCTGATAGCAGGTATCGGCAATGCTATTGAGTAACTTGACAATACTATTGAGTAACTATCAATAAGTTCTCATTTGAACAGCTAAATCAAGCTGTCATGCTGTGGCTGGAACAGGGGGGGTTAGGCATTTGGGATGGCTTGAAGCAGTCGTGCTTTTTGGCGACAGAGAATATTGCACTCGGAAGAACTGGCTCGCAATACACGCCCCATTTCAAAATGTGTTAATGGCTTCACTGCTCTGTCAGATGTTTTTCAGATGCCACACTTGGCTCATATGGTGTTTCATTATATTCTCTTGATGCTTATGTACATAATATATTCTTTCTAACAAGCACGAGCCTTGTGGTTGGTAACTCAGGTGTCGCAGGTTGTGACATGCTCTTCTGTTTGTTAGAGACGCATTAGGAACACTTTAGACCTTTGAATCGTGTGCATTCCTGCGACAATACGCAAAGTCTTTGTAAGTACGAGCCGCCATTTGTTCTCCTGTGTCTATCTTTTGTAAGTCTATGGGCTGGAAACCAAGTGCATGACACAACATCTTGAAACAAAGAAGCTTTATTCGTATCCATTGGCAGCCAAACACCAACACATTAATGATGGGTTGTTCGCGAACGAACCGGCTCCTTTAAGTGAGCAGTGAGAGCCGGATCATGTATGAGATCCGTTTTTTTTATTTTTACTTTTTTTTTTATTAAAGGGATAGTCAAGGGAAATCAGTCATTTTAGTCTTAGCATGTCATTAAAGGATGTAGAGGTTTAATATAAACTCATACAAACTATGAAAATCAACTTACATTTGAATCGCAAAATATTCCCTATATTTATTTCACTTTCTGTCTATCCGGCGATTTTCTGGGTGGAGTTAACTCGAGCGTGGGGACGTCATGCCGCTC
>JAODUH010012052.1:0-24355 GCA_027564835.1 Typhlichthys subterraneus | reverse complement strand
ATCAGGTGGAGAGTGAGATTGCATAGCTGATCGTAGCGCTTGGCTACGAACGAGCAACCGATACAGCAAGCGATACAGCAAGCGATACAGCACCACTCAGCTGATTAATTCGAGAACAATTGTCAAAAATAACACGATTCAAATCGACAGGCGGACGCTGCCTGACCGACATGTTGGTCAAAAGGTTTCAAATCAAAGTCTTAACCATGAGCACCTCTGTGTTCACCACACAGATCGATTGTGCTCAAGACACAGACACACGTGATGAATTCTCCCAGACTGTCCTTCGGTAAAAGCATTCAGTAAAAGAGTGTTGAGATTCACTATCAAAGAAGTTCACATAGCCACCTTGGGGTTAAACATCCATGGTGATGTAGGATGTAAGTGTTCACCACTGAACTTTCACAATGACCTTAGCTTCAAAGACAGATCTGAAAATGTGTTCATGAATAATTTGGGGTTCCGGCCAGCTAACAGGTTCACATATTGTTGTGCCAGTCCGTGCCCTTTGAGCACACCTACTCTAATATAAATTAAGGTTTTCGGGATGGCTTGAATTTTAAACAGTATACAGCTGGAATGCCTGTAATTAGATTAAATGACCATACATAAACTGTAAAACTACAGTGGTGGTAATGCTTTCTGACACACAAGTTTGCTTCATGTATATATATATATATATATTTGTTTTAATGAACACTTTAGATTTTACCGTATTTTGTCTGGTTTGTACATGACTCAGACTGAAATTAATACACTTGAGCAATCAAAGCTCACATCACGGTCACTGTTCATTCATTAAAATATAAGATTTTACCAGCGTACATACAAACACACACATAACTATGTATGTCAGTCAGAAGCTTAAAACAAATATGTTGCCTCCTGTGAGCAGGACACCTTTGATCTTACCTCAAAATTACAGTGAGTGAGTTTTCTCTTTCGCACAGATGAATATAGGTAAACGCAACTTCGTTGGGAACTCGATTAGCTCGACACAGATTTGAGCATTTCAGGATTGGCGATATCGACATCGGAGCACAAGTATCTCATTAACTGTATTGTTTTGTAGAGTTTTCCAGTGATTCTGGTGTACAATCGGAATGGACATATTTATGCATGTTCTGCTACCTTCATTCAAAAAGTAGAACCCGCTGTCTACATAGCACTAACATTGAAATGTTTTTGTTTTTAAATTATTAATAAATATACTGTTAATAATTTGGTGTAAAAATATGAATTCCTTTCAAATACTACTTATTGAGTTAAACTTGAATTGTTGCAAATGAAATGTCAAATAAAAACCATATTATTTCACTGATTATTGAGTTTATGTGTTACATGTATTGCATTGGAGATTAGAGAGCCTTTTGGATTAAAGGATCAATTGGTCAAGATCGTCCACTAAAAGAGGAGGCATGAAGGCATGCTTGGAAAACAATACAGGCAGGCTTATTAGCAGCTTAGTTATTTTAAACAGCAGAGCAAAAGTGTCAAGCTGTTTAACCTTCCCATAGGACACTGACAGGGACACTGACTTTTGTTTTCTCTAACCCTGACCTAACGTTCCCTAGCATCTTACTAGAAAACGGTTGGCGGTTTGGTTAAATTACCACAAAAGTATGAGGCTCGGTTATGAATAATGTTTATATATTAATCATTCATGGTGGCAAACCCTGCTCACGACCAGTCCTCTGGAAATTACAGGCTTACCTCAGCATCATAAATTATCTATCATACAGTATCTCAACCAGCCTCAAAGCCAAAAACAATGAATATTATTTTAACCATAGGGAACATGCAGTTTATACAGTGAAACTAAAATGATTGCCCTCATTGCCTACATATCCTGAGTGGATAGCAGGGCATGCAATAATGAATTCACATTGGCATCCTGGTATAACTAAGAATTATTTCTAGTGCCGACAGCATTTTATTATGTTAACGCTTTAATTTCTCGCATTCAACCTCATCACACTTTTATTAACACAGTTGACAACTGGCACTTGCTACCAATGTTAAAGTGTAAATTAACTATTTACAGTGTGCTGCACAAGAAATATGTTTAGCTAGCGTTCATAATGCCAGGCTAACAAAATACATGCTTAGTGTTACATATTTCACATACATCAAGACCACCAAGCAGGCTGATTTAACAAATTAAAAAAACACTTTAAAAGTTAAATAAAATATCTATAGTTGTATATACTTTTTTTTAAAAAGAGACATATTAATATTGTAATAAAACTCCTAGGGTTAGGGATAGGTTAGGGTAATTTTGGAGAAGGTTTGTTGACTCAATCAAAACAAAAACACCCCGTAGATGGTGTATATTCGCTGAATTCAACAAAAAGTGTATTTGCTTGCCATCACTCACTTCACTTTTAAGGGCCAATGTTCATAATGAGACATATCAAAGCTCATTGTATGTTTCTTTTGTGGAAACAAATTGTAATATTGCAAGTTTCCTTTGGACACACATACTAACTACAGGTTGACAACATGCCTTTTTTACACTTTGATTTCATAGTTGAGTTTACGTTCAATCAAGAAATACAGTATATTGTTTTGGCAAATTAGGAGAACTCTTTAAGAAAAACGGCACGGTCAGTCAACTGTGTTGGGCAGGTGACCATTCAATGACAGCAAAAGGACAAGATAGGACACTGCCTGGTGGGTTAGGACACTGCCTAAACCCACCACACACATGCCTTGCTGCTCCAGGGACACAGCAAGCAGAGCTGGAACAATAATTATTTTAACAGGAGCCGTGTGTTTCAGCCCGATAAGCACTGCTTCAGGTGAACAGGAGTCAGCGGACAGCTGTATCCCGGTGTTATCTGTTCATTGCAGAGGAAGACTAGTGTGGGAGAGAACACAGGCTTCAGTAATGAGCGTCAAGAGAGGGGGAAAGAGAGAGAGGTCTTAGGAAAACATGCATGGGTTGAATGCCTGAACCCCAGTGGAGATCAAGATCTGCTACATCGCCACCTTATCAAACGCTGTTGGATCCGTCAGTAGATGTTTTTTTAATTTTACTTTAACATCCTAGAGCGCCGTTTGCCTGTGTCAGCCTTTAACATTGCTGCGCTCGTTGTACAGCCAGCTGCTTTTACCCTTCGCCGCATTCCCAGGAGAACATTAGCCAGCGTCATGGCAACATTATCATTAATAACAAACGAGCCAGATGATACTCAGCGAAACAGCCGTCCCTGTGCTCACGACGCGTTAGCATCGTGGACAGAAGCCAGGATCATCATTCATAGCGCATCACAATAGTCGCATGACTACTCGTGATGCAGCGCATGTAAGAATGCACCATACGCTCCGGGCTAGATTAGCAACACAAACACCAGTTGAAGAAAGTAGCAATCAGGGAAATTGCTGCAAATATTGTATGTAGGCCCTATATGTGGGTTTGATTGAAGTGCTTCGAAAGGTAAATCCGAGAGAAACGCATTTAAGGTCCCACAAAAAAAACATTAAGCAGATATGCTAGAATGTGCTGACATCAGTGAAGTGTATACTCAAGTGAACCTTTCATCAAGGACGGTGTTTTCCCGCCTTACGCGTGCAGTAAAACATACACAGATTTCAATATAGTGCACTAGCGGATGTATTTGAGCTGCCGTTTACCCTACTAACACATACAGTGTGCAATTTACTATTTAATTTCAACTGTCCAGTTCCATTATATACCTAGCTGTGCTATAGCCTACAATAGAGTACATTTGTGTGTATGCTGCAACATTAATGTAGCAGCAACTATTTGCTATGTAAAGATATAGTGAGCAGAGAATGACATCACACTCCTTCTGTGTGTGCTGTAATACGAGCTCCTCTGTTCTTTGTGTGACGGCCCTGCCTGGTTTCAGCAGGACTCTGGTCCTTATTGGCTGGGTAGGCCCTAATCCTGCAAATTAAGTACACCTGGGCATATCAATTATATAGGTGTGTGCAGCACACTGTCTGGGTGACTCTCCTGGCACCACACATGCTGTTTGTTGTTTGGTTTTTGTTTCTTAGTAGGGTTAGTTTCAGTTTGGTTAGCGTCTTAGTTTGGTTAGCATGCAACACGCAGCACCTATATTCAGTACTTACACCTACAGACATTCACACCTCATTCTATTGTTATTCTGTTTGTTAGTTAAGTGTTTGGTTTGTTTGGTTTACGGCCCATGAGCCAGGCCGTAACATTTGTTTTCATAGCCAATCGAGCCTTGCGTGCATGTTAGTGTGTGTGTGTGGCCCACAAAGCATTTGTTTTGGTCTGAGATGCTGGTGCTCTAGTCTGACATCTTGTGGCAGAAAGTCATATAGAAACACTTTAAAGGAATGCTTGCTAAACTCTAACTCATATTAAAACAAAACACCTCTCCCTTCAAAGCCCTAGTATAGTGTGCTCTCTCAGAAGCTCCGCCCCACACATTGGAAACACATTGCCATGACGATATTGATTTTTTTCAGCGCTCACAGAGAATGGTAAGCTAAAGAAATGCAAGGAGATATTCGGCGAAATTGGCAAGAGTATTAGCTTGCTATCGTTTACTTGCTTTAACGGCAATTGGCCGTGTCCCCTGTCACTGAAGCTATAAAAGGGATGTGAAGTGTAACAGCTAAGGGAAAAGACTGTACTTTTGGGTTCTGACCACAGTGCACCCTCAAAATAACAGCCCTTGTGGCTCTGAATATATATATATATGTTATACTGGCACTGATTGATATACTTGCCCCCATTTCTACCCCCCTCCCAGACCAATTGGACCTCACAGCTCCAAGACATTACTCTTAATTTGCCCATAAAAATATTTCTGTCACTTGCCTCCAATTCTCCTCCTCAGTGGGAAATATCAATGCAGGTAAAATATTTGATTTGATCATATCACATCTGCCACCAAGTCCATTAACCATCAAGAAAAGGCTGACTGGCAGGCCTGGAAAGGATGATTTGAATGTTTTCCCTCTGGTAGCAATCAATTTGCCAAGGCCATCCATCTCACCGGAGGCACCGTAGCAGGCAAAGAGCATTCAGGATGCATTACCTGGTTGTCCTGAATACGAAACAACAACAACGGCCAGGAACCAGGTTTCCACGCATACAAATCTATAGTACTAAATACTTTTTGGCAAGCAATTGCTGATATTTAAAATACATTTCACACTAGGCAAAGTCACAGTGTCTTAATGGTTTTGAAATATGTATGTCTTGCCATTGTTGTCAAGTTGGCAGTTGGTCTCTGCTCTCTCAAACATCAACCCACACTAGAATGTATTTGTTATAACAACGCTGGTTGCCAATACATCTTATACTATTGGAAAGCCTGATTATTTCCATTTTAAATGGTGCCCAATTCGTAAGGAACAGGCATTTCGAGTGGTGAGAACAAGAGGGGTTTAAGTGACGTTTCACCAACTTTACAGGAGGGCCAAAACAACGTTTGAAAAGTTACATGCATCTTTTGGCACCAATGTTTGATTCCACTTTCCATATCAAACTATCAGCCTATCCGATGGCAATATGAACAAAGCATTCAAAAACATAGAGTTTAAAAGAAATAACAATCTATTGTGATGAAATAAAACATAAAAAGTCCTTTCCACAGTCCTGTTCCACAATGCTAAAAGGGTGTAAGTGCAGATATGCCATTTTGGGTCCAACTGTCTTTTGGTTTATAATGAATAACTCTTCAATGATGTAGAATTTACTTGTGCCTTTTTGTAGAAAGAGCTCGTAAAGAGCTTTAATTTGAGAG
This sequence comes from Typhlichthys subterraneus, assembly GCA_027564835.1. Classification (NCBI taxonomy): domain Eukaryota; kingdom Metazoa; phylum Chordata; class Actinopteri; order Percopsiformes; family Amblyopsidae; genus Typhlichthys; species Typhlichthys subterraneus. Next base: position 18,602 of record JAODUH010012052.1, on the reverse strand, counting down.
AGAGAGATAGAGAGATAGATAGATATTTTTTTCCACCCAAAATGTCACTTTGGTTCTCATCCCTCTATTTGTGGGATGAGCCCACTGTAGCTTAATATCTTTCAACACATATATACTATATTGAATGAGAAAACATTTCTGTACACATTTGTACTGCCATTTCAAGGGCACAACTAATGTATACATACTGTATTTTTAAACAATATCCAAGATAGTTATGTCTAGATTTCTGTTATTCTACCACTATTGTTCGTATCATACTGCCTATAATTCTGTTGCGACAACAAGGCAATTTCTCCATGGCGTAGACAAAATAAAATTCTAAACCATAATTAACCAAATATCCCATAATTGCCTTTAATTAATCAAGTGCCAATGTTAGCCCTTAATCAATGAAACATTCTATTCTATGTACAATTATGTGACCATTCTGTAAACAGAAAAACACCAACAACAAAGATTTATGCTCAATCATAGTGGGGAGGCGTTCAAGAAACCCGTGACTAGAGTATGTTCTCTGAAAGCACAAGGCAAAGAGTAGAAACAACCAATCAGGGTAGGGGATTAACTCAAAAACTGTGGTCCAAAGGGTTTTACTACTAACAAGAAATACACCACTGGATACAGTCCAGAGAGCTGCTTATCAATAAGTCGTAGAATATATATTTTAGTGTTGGTGTTCTTGTGTATATTACAAAAGCTTGCACAATTAGACATTGAGCCAATAAACATACCATATATATTGTGTATACAAACTTGTTCCTTATGAGTTGGGCTTCTTAGTTTGCCTTAACGTAATTAACACTGGAGATTAAAAGGAGCATGTCGCAGATGCAGACTTGCAGCAGTTATACTCAACTTATAATAATCATTAGAAAAATACAATTTCCATAAAACAAACTCAAACTGATTACAATGACTTTACACGGCTGACCCTTGAAAGGACTAGAGGTAATAGGATTTGCATGTAAACATGAGCTAGATTTGGCCATTTAAATGGGAAACATTCATAATGCACACACACACACACACTTAATTGAGAAAGTACCAACAGGAACTAGCCTTTAACGTCAACCGCGTGGTTGAGGGGTGACAAGATAAGCAAAGAGGAGTGGAGGTATAGCAGGACGAGAACCTCAAGAGTTTCAAACCAAACATCAGTTCTTTAGTAATGTTGGTTTCCCCGACACTGATCATGGGCTGTCCCCTTCAGAACGCACAGAAATCAATACAAAGTGAATTTGTCTCGGACTGCCTGCCTTCTAAATTAACAACGTTGTTCTTTACTCAGAACCAGGGATATCTAAGTCATTGTCATTAGTGGGTGCTACGGCCCCATGAGGGAACAGGCTTTTGTGTCAAGGTGGCCCACTGGTGCAAATGAAAGCCATGCATATAGCCAGAGGATAGCACTTTCTCTGAAAGGGCAAACCTCTTGTATTTTCAGTGTGAGAAACATTTACCTCCAAATATTACTTCCAATAATACACGCTTGCCATCAGTCATATTCATTCTTTAATTTGTCTGATCTTCCCCAGTCAAATAGTAAGAACATATGAAGCATGTTGAATTCTTAAATGAAAGCTGTATGAATTCTAATGCACATATTCATACATTTAAATGCCTACTAGAGCATTTTAGTTTTCATTGAAACTCTTGCATTATGAACAGGCATATTCAGAGCCGCTTCAGGGGGTCCTCCTATCTGTTAAGTGTAGAGTAAGCTATAAAGAACAGTCTCACGCTGTTAACTTATTAAATAAACCAGCAAATATTTGCATCTTGAAATCAACTTACCGTGCTGTGTCTATTTGTAACAGGAACCTGTTTTATTATTATTATTATTATTATTATTATTATTATGAGCCCGGGTTGACAACAATGTCAATAGCCTACATTTCAGCAAATGAAAATGATGCAGCATCTAAACAGTATATTCAAGCCAATCCCCAGTTAAGTCTCAACGCATAGCAGCTCTGGCACACACACAGCTTTGGATTTAGTGTTTGAGATGTCACAGTCGGAGAAGTAAGGTAGAAAACAGAGGCCTATTCACATCCTGTCTTCCCGCTGCCCTGTGAAATTACATTTGTGTTTACTCTGATGGATTATAAAGTCACTTCAATATGAGAGAGAGAAAAAAATTGCATAGATTGTATGCTGCATGTGCAATGTTTTGATGGTTTTTCTTACAGGATTACAGCACAGCAGGGAATACCTATTAATATTGGAGTTGGGCAATTAAACTGAAATAAATCACGCAAACAGGCAGCCCAGTTCAGTGGGTGCATGACAGCTCGGTCTTCACTAAGTGTATGGCACCCTCCATTGGTAAGGGCCACAAATCATATCTAGTAATAGAGTGTGTGTGTGTGTGTGTGTTTGTGAGAGGGGGGGCAAGAGAGAAGGGGAGATAGAGTTGAGAAAACAAGGACAAAAATAACATCAAACAAACCTTTTGTCAATAAATGTAAATTAACCTTATCTGGTTATCTATGTTTTACTCCTGACAATGGATGGACACCTCTTACAGTACATTTCCTGATTTGATAATTTGGTGTATGGCAATGACAGCATGATTGTATAGCAAAGATCTATCATAGGCTTTTTATACATACAGTATATTACCCTCTTGAGTGCTTCAGATTGTTTGTTACAAACTGATTTGACTGATTAGACATGCTAATAGAGATTAGCTAGACATGCTAATAGAATTGGAGTCTGTTTACGCCATAAAAAGTTCTAATTCCTGAGAGGGGATTATTAATCTCAGCCCGTTCATCAGCTCTCCATCAAAGAATAGAATGTCTGATACATCGCTATCAGGAAGTGGGGCAGTAGATTTTCATTGGCTGATAACATTGTCACTCACAATATTCTATACATAATTTCACTAGTGAAGGGCTTTAATTAATAATATCAGTCTTTCCGTTTAATTTCACTTCATTCACTTATATGTTTACAAGCTCTCAAGGCCCCGTTTGATTCTGGAAGATCATAGCTCCTATATAAATCAGATCAGAATTATAGCATTCCCTTCACAGTGAATGCTACAATATTGCACAAAAAAGCCCTGATTTATGCACTGAGCAATCGTGGCTTTCCCATAAACCTTTACGATTTTGTGAACCATGATGTTGTCATTAGTATCCTGAGCCACATTACAAAGCCTTCGCCATGCTTGAGAGATTGTTGATCAGCTAAACATCTGCTGGCAGAGGGCAACAGCCAAGAACAGAAGTGTTTCACAATCTCCTGAGTTTGTGTACTGTATGTACCTGTGCAGTGATGAGATTATCTTGTCTTGGTTATATTTGTGTAATGTTCCATGCCAAAGGATAGACATGGTTAGAGGAAATGCCTGAAAATAAAATCACAGACTACTGTACAGTATGTGTGAACTTTAGTAACACCACTCCAAGACCACAGTCAAGGCATTCAGGCGAATGAAAAGGCTGTTGTACAAAAATAGTAGAAAATAGACCTACTGTAGAAGTTGTTTTTACATCCAAATGTGGAATTACAGATAAAACACGTCATTCAAAATGACGTAGATATGATGGCTAGTCACAATTAATTATGACTAGTTCAAATTACAATGCAGATATCTGTTCTATAAATTCCGGATAGTCAACTCTAGTGACTAAATGTTAAAACTGCTTGCCATATATGAAACCCTCGGACATTTCAGATGCGATACTTTCGATTTCCTGTTGGCTGTTAGCATTGTCACTCACAATTATTCGTAATTCCGGTGCGACAACAGTGCACTGCTTGATTTACTCATTTAAAATGTTATATTTATTTTAAGCAGTAACCGTAGGCTACTAATTTGACAGATTTACAAGACCTATAAACAGCCAGAGGTGTGTTGTTTAGTTTTCCAACAAGTTCCTCATTGTACATTTAATATTATAATGATTAGTTTATTATTTATATAATTTTATAGGTCTTTTATATTAATTACCCTATAGACAATTAAGGCAAGACAGTAAAAATGGCCGTCTATCCTATACTGACACATTACAAAAGAGTGTCAGAGGTTTTCATCCATGCTATTGGTGTGTCTGATCCAGAGCATCATATAGCAATGATAAGAACACTGTTTTCTACTTGCAGATATATTAAACGTGCAGATGTAATTTACTTTAACAAATAAATGTACCCAAAAAATGTTCAGCTTGAAAATGTGTTGAATGGGAAATGAAATCACTGTTGTCAAATTGTAGATGATTGGTTGGGGTTCCATCTCTCTCTCCCATTAGCTTGGGAGACAAGACAGCTGTGTTCCTGCTAGTAATTCTGATAACTCCAAATGAAAAGCAAACTGAAGGAGTCAGTTGTTGTTTAATGTGGTATTAAGAAGGCTCCAATCTAACACTAGCTGGCTATTAGTCTTTCAGAATGGAATCTTCACGATTGACGATTTTCGGGTTACCTGTTTACATGGGATGTCACCTAATCGGGTCTGGTGTTTACATGAGCCATCGCCAGTTATCAGAATTGATGTTAAACATGCAGACATTATCTAGCTCATAATGTAACGTGTCCCACTAGCAAATGGCTAAAACCATCTAGCTTCTAGGTACTTCAGAGAGTGAGGCTATTTGTGTGACTGGAGAAATTAAGGCTATTGGTCCAGATGACGTCACCATACTAACTCCTGTTCACTTATTTGCGCGCTTTGCAATTGTTTTGTCCAGACTTTGTACCGTTCTTATAATACAGCCATGCGTGGTACAGTAGCTGTGCAGAATATTAACCTCTTCATCCCGAGCTTCACCGCTGGCAGTGTCGCGCTCTCCCCCACCCCCAACTCTTCGAGTGAAGCCCATTTGTTAAAATACATGTGCGGTTGCTATTATTATAATCTAACAAGTAGTGCCAAAATTAAACAATTTTTCAAAGTCAAACAAATTAAAACCCATATTGCATATTTGTGTGTGCAAATATTACGTGCAAGTTGACACGCACGTACATAGCAATCTTTTTCATGTCAGGCAATACATACATATGATACAGCATATGCACTCTCTTTGGTATAGCCATAGTCTCTGCTTCCAAATAGAAGCACGACACGGCAAAAACATCTTACAAAGATCGCCGACACGAATTACGTTTTTCGAATTAGAACACACTCCGTCTTACCTTTGATGAGTTCGCTGAGAAAGCTTGCTTTGGATCGACCCGAAACATTTTAAAAATTATATTCTGTTAACTATTCTCAGAACGTCATTCTGGCCGTCCGTTTTGTAAATTTCCTGTTGATATTGGACAGCGATAGTGTGGGGAATGTAGTTCTATGAGAGGTCAATGGCATCTTACAGAGAGACATACAGTCTGAAAAAGACTACACTGCATCTAAAACTACATCCCCCTTCTTCCCGGGATTCAAAGGGACAATATGGGTCATATGTCAAATTTGGCCAATCAAAGCTTGGAGTTGCATCATGTTTCACTCCAAACACGGCTGGAATGGAATTTCTCAATGGGATTCAAAGGGACAATATGGGTCATATGTCAAATTTGGCCAATCAAAGCTTGGAGTTGCGTCGTGTTTCACTCCAAACACAGCTGGAATGGAATTTCTCAATGAGAGAGAATAACCCTCTTGATACAGAATGTAGATTAGTTCATATATTAATGAAGTAATAGTATATATAAGCACATATATGTATATTTCTTGATTTATATCTGCATTTATACGTAGCACACACATTTCACATTTTCTGACATTCTATTAAAAACCCTATAAATATTTTTGAAATGTTCACTCACAATGGCTTATTCCTTGACACGTACTCATCAGAAGCTGTATTCTAGTTCTATAGTGTAAAAGGGGTTTAGATGCATAATTCCAATAAAGTTTTATATCAATAATATTGACGTGAAAATGAAAAAAAAAAAAGTTTTTAACTTTATTTACTAAAGAGCAGTGTCATCCACATGGAATATTTAACCTGTCTCTGCCTGAATTGAAATCTCAAGTGTTTCCTACAGTTTAATACCAAAATGACATATGTGACACTTACAGGCTTCATTTGACACCGATTAATGTATGAGTATGCTTTTATGAGAAAAAAAAACATATCCAGGGAGATAAGGATGAAGAGACCCACAAATATATAATCAGATCTCCAAAACTAAATCACAACTTGCAAAATGTTTATATTGTTTTCCACAGAAAGACTGCAAACAAAACTATCATGATTTGCAAAAAAAACAAAACAATCACGAAGTGTTTGGATGTTGTTTGTATACATGTGACCTGAAATAAAAGAAAAATAAAAAACAATTAAATAATAACAAACAGGTATGTACAGCACTTAGTATTCAGTTTTGCATAATTAGTTCTACTACTATTGCGGTTGCTTGGGGAACACTGACTATGTCTTCCCCTCCCAACAGTGTGAAACAGAGGCTGTATCTGGGGTACATAAACCTGTGTGCCGATCTCCTTGGCGTTCCTTTGAGCATATTTGCATGTCTGAGTGTGAGTCCAGAACCAATCGATTCTCAGCCGGCTGGCTGGCTCAGGAACCTTCATTTCTCAGCCTTCCGTAGACTAGTGTGTGCCAGGTGGATTGTATGGAGTGCATGCCCTGTGATGTCACATTATAGTACTGTTAAAGCTCTCATTAGGACAACAATGGCCATAAAAGTGCCCTCCTTTAATTTGAAAGATTGATTTGATTTTTAATGTGGTGGAAAATGGAATCGTGCCAATATGGCAGGACCCTCTTACACTGGTTAAAGCTACACAACTAGGGGGGAAATAACCAGTACCAGTACACACTCATAGAAAGAGGACATTTTTTAAACTTCTGAAGATTAGGGATATTCCTCAATGGCTGTACCTATTACAAGCACAAATCTATTCTGGCTTCATAACCCTTTAAATGGCAATGTGTGGATTTGAGATAAATCCTGTGACAAATGTTTTGGATCTGTGAAAATAATAGTTTTCCCTTAATGTTTACACAATTTAAAACATGTGACAGTCGCTAACAGTCAAAAGTGACCCCATGAATGAGTTAACAACTGTAGGCATATTAGCCGGGGATGTGCGTGCGTGCGTGAGCGTGAACGTGAGCAAACTCGAGCGGGTACAGTGGTGTTAGGACAGAGAGAAGAGAGAATATTTGCTGTCCGTAGCGATGGACGCCATCTCGACGCCGTGGCACGTATACAAGAGCGAGGGGAAGTTGATGACGTGAGCGTGACTCACCTGGTTCCTCTCCTTGTGTGTGTCACAGCGCTGCAGAGCTCGGGCCTGCTGAAGACGCGCGCGCACGTGCGCACACACAAGCCCTTCAGCACCCAGGCCCTCGCTGGTTATGAGATGTGCCGTCTGATGAATGCAGCGGTGGAGTGAAACTGTTAACTGCTTCCCTCGACCAGCGGATGTCACGATTCCTGTTGGTAGTCTCCTACGCCTCCCGGTGGACACTGTAAACCTTCCTTCATCCCCCAATCAGTTAGCTGCATTGCACATCCATCTACTTTGCTCATCCAACAAGTTTGCTCCTGCTTCCTGGGCTCGTCGAAGCAGAGCAAGTGTGATTCTCATGATCAGTAACCGGGCGTTGTCTATTTTTTTAAAGATTCCTCAGCGAGTAAAATGATTGGGTGAACGAGCTGTGGTTTCTGGGACGCGTCAAGTAGTTTAATTACACATTTGACGTAGCGGTGTGTTTAGAAGGCTGTCCCTACCTCAGTGAGGGCCCCGATTGTATACAGGGCCATGCGTTATCGGCAACTTAATTTGTCCCCAATTTTAACTGCTTGTTTTCAAATGTGACCAAAACGATTACACGGTGGAGGGTGATTTGAATTTAGCAGGCGCAATTGTCGCCTCTCGCTAGAGGCATCACCTCGTCATCAGCTCTAACAATCGCCAGTCTCTCTCTCTCTCTCTCACGCTCTCCCCCTGTAACCTTGTGAATTTGCTTTAATATTCACGGTGATTGAACCTGGGGGAATATCTCTGTGTCTCTCTCATTTAAGCGGGACCAGATTCATTATTCAACTGTGGATTTAATATGCATCGTAGGAGAGGTGGTGGAGTGCAGGGGCAGAGGAATTTGAAGGACCCTCCTTTTCACTTTGCTAAGGATGAAAGTCCTGTGAGATTGATAGATATTCCATTCCCCCGGGTGAAACCCCTGTGTGCTCTGTTGTCTCTCTCTCCCTCCCCCTCTCTGACTCCCCCTCTCTTATCTCTTGGCGCCATCTGCTCTCTTTCTCTCCCTCTCTCTTTGTCTCTCACCTCTGTTTGCTGTCTTCTTCATATTTCCCCACATCTCTTTGATTCGCCATATTCGCGTAATTCTGTTCCTAAGTCACCAAGGCGACGTTCATAAAAATGGACCCTGACAAAGATGCTTGCCGTGCTTGAGTTTTATGCGTCAACCCCTTCTCTCCTGGCCTGTCCTATCTCTGGGTCACGTTTCCACGTTGCGTCCACTCTCACCCATACCCCCCCCTTCCCGTGCTAACAACAGGGTAATTTGCATGCGGGCGTCGTGCTGGCGAGGATACGCTTATCTCTTTGGGGAGCCTTTGAAAGTGGACTGATTGTGCATGAAGGATTTGAGATAGGTGACCTCTGCGGTGTCCCGCTGTGACCCACGCCACATCGGAAGAGATGTCGAGAACAGAAGCGAATTTGCCCGTAAATTGCCTAGTTGTTGCAGTTTCAGATCAACATAATGTAATGCTATGAGATTAGGTTAAAATAGCAACAGAGAAGCTCATGTACCAGGGCAGATCATATCCATTTAGGACATTTAAGCAGAGGGATCTTGATTCCCCATAGGCGTAGAATGGCTAGAGCATTTCCGAATTTACTTTCATTAAGTTGCTGTGAGACGTATTAGTCAGTTTGAAATGAGAGATGAACTGATGAACCTCTGGAATAGCCTACCACTGTATATTTGCAATGCTCAGTCTATATATATCTATATCTATATATACTTTGAAGTCTCTGTTGAGGACACTTTTTGAATCTTGCTTTTAGAGATGGCCCCAAATACTTGATGATTCAGGTATTGGTTCATTGGGTATGTAGTCGATGTAAATATTGGGATTCGAGTATATGTTTTTTTCACATTATGCATGCATGCTTTCCCAATAATCCCTACTGTTATTGCCTGCCCTGCCTGTGCCTCAACACAATCAATTGCAATTTGCTCTGTCTGTAAGAAGAGAGCGGGGCTATTCATTCAACACACACTCTTATTGGCTAATATATGCTGGCTATTATATGCTATTGGACAGGAACCCGTTTCCTCGAAAACTTTCAAAACGTTCTTGAACTACTTTCAAAGCCGTTTGCTCCATTCAATGGCCGTGGCGAGTGTTGGTCAGTGACGTACATGTAGGAAGTGTAGCCGCATATTTACCTGGGTGTTTTATACATGTTTGTGAGTAGAAGTCATCATCACTATTTAAAACCATTACAAAATGTTGGTTTTATTACGTCTCAACATCTTAAATGTATGCCGTCTCAATCTGATATGAAATGCCTTAAATTCTGAAATCTAATATGTTGACGTAGCCATTACAGACATATCCTTCAATTGCGCAACAGTGCGCTATGTACAGACAGAACTGTACCGACAGAAGTGTTTCTAGAGCCACGCTGGTTTTACCATCATCTTGCGCATCTGTACTGCTCAAATACAACAATCTAAAAGCAGTAAAACAAATGATGGCTTTGTTGTTGTTAGCCATGTGAGCGTTATTCAACCCACAGCCTATATGGACAGCCCAACTCCTCCCTGTTGGTGTTAGCCATGTGAGTGTTGTTCAACCCACAGCCTATATGGACAGCCCAACTCCTCCCTGTTGTTGTTAGCCATGTGAGTGTTGTTCAACCCACAGCCTATATGGACAGCCCAACGCCTCCCTGTTTTGTAACCTGCTGTTCAGTCCACTGCCGTTCATTGAACTTGTAGCAAACGTTCCACCATCCTGAACACAGGGAGCGTTTGTGCGCCTGCACCTCCTTGGTATCCATATGGTTTTAATTGTTTATGGCACAGGGGCTTCATACAATGATGATCATAACAATGTGAGGTTTTGCATCATCCTTGGTCTACTGAAGCAAAACATGCAAATTAGCTTTCGGTGTTTACCATTTGAGAACTGCGCTCTTACTTTGATTCTGCCACACTAAATAAACAATCAAAATGAGTTCATTCATCTTAATGTCTGAGAGTCACAAATCACTTGTATCATAATGTGAGATGTTGAGAATCCTGTGCTAGTGTCATACTATTATCTTTATCAATCACCCAAAGTGTGGATATACTGTATATTGTGCTGTACTGTACATTTCATGTATTTGTATCAGTGCTGTGTCATTACCAAGTAAATGTTTAAACAATTGCAGAAATAAGTCTGTTTGTGTGCATATGTCTGCGTGTGTGTGTGTGTGTGTGTGTGTGTGTGTGTGTGTGTGTGTGCGTGTGCGTGTGTGTCTGCATGTGTCTGCGTGTGTGTGTGTGTGTCTACATGGTGTGTGTGTGCATGTGTCTCTGTGTGTGTGTGTGTGTGTGTGTGTCTGCATGCCAGGCAAGTGTTTTACCAGGAGGGGAAAATGCACCCAACCCATTTTTAATGCAGACATACTGTACCAGTATACTGAAAAAACATGTTTGCTTAAGTAGGGGCACGGATACAATCTGCGATTAGCATCCAGAGTCGACCTGTGATTGTGCATTAGGGTGCATAGATTTTCAGGTGAATTGATTTTTCTATGAAAATATAAATGGTGGCACATTGTACATTTCTGTATGTTCCTGTCTCGTGTTTTATACACAAGAGGGTCTCATATATATTCACTCTGGCCTCGGTTGAATGAATTTCTGCTGAAACATGGAGACTGTGCATAGTCATTGCCACTGACGGTTTTGCATAAGCAATTATTCGCAGATGACAGAATTCAATTTGTCTCTTCTCTTAAGGAACACTCGGCGCCTAGAACAATGTCCGGGGGCTCAGAGACATTTTTTTGAAGGCTCACACACAAGTGTATTTATGCAGATAAAATACCAGAGGACAGCTGCTCATTTTTTATATAGAAATCAAAAACCACCATTGTCAATGAAGACCTGTACCCTGTTCCTTTGCAGGAGCAGAGATGGCTCACAGGGAGGGAGAAAGGCTAATGAATTCATTACCTCTGGTACTACATCACAATGACAACATCATACAACAAATAAAGATCAAGAAAGTTGGAACCAGGACAGAATTTTGTGAATGAAAAGCTGACTTTTCAGTTCGTTCCTTGGCTAAGGGACTATCTTACAGGAGGCATATACTGTACACAGTAACCTGGCTTTGCCCAACTATCGATTTTAGCAAAATCTTCGCTGAGATTATAGTCTGTAAACCCTGGTCGCTTTAATGTTCGCACAGTCACCTGGATGGTGGACCAATCAGCGATCAGTGGGGTTGGCCAAGTGAAATGGTGGTAGAGCTAGGTGATGATACAGTTGTTGCTGACTAGTTAAAGAGATTAAATGTGTAGTAAGTGAGTTTTAGGTAGTGTACGTACGTCTTGTCAAATTCACCAAATATCTCCTCATGGTATGATGGTGCCTATAAACCACACAGTCTAGTCATGCACAATACTGTCTTCTGGCATGCAGCCTACTTAGTATGCATGTAGGGCAGACCCCAAATGCATTTTGCATTTTGTATAAGACTAAATGCCAAGTTTCTACATACACCCGAATAGCCCCTGGCGGTGTGAATTACAATTACACTTACTCAGCAACCGAGTTGTACTTTGAAAAAACCCTTAATATTGTGCCATCAGGACATCAATTCACCACAAATTATTGACAATAAACCATAAACGTGGGCTTCAACAAGGTTACGTATGACTGATAACATGCAACAGCAATGATATTTACACCATGATGATGTCAAGTGTATCTTTATGCAGAGGCTGCCTAAGGTTTCCTTTTGTATAATCTATGCAATCCATCTGCATGACAGGGGCATGCCTGGTCTATGATAAATATAAGGTTGGATTTATAGGTTCTATTAATATTTAATTTTGTTTGGCGGTGGGTGAGCAGTAGATGTTTTTTAACCCAGGCTTTCAGGGTATAATTCATTGGTTTGGGTTTCTGGACAGCCAAAGAAAAACTACACTCAAAAACAAAAAAAATTTAATGATTTGTTACTCGAAACTCCCCTAACCCTAAAGGGATTATTGCTTTAAATACATAGTCTAATAGCTAGCTAATGGTCTCAATATGATTTGTCATATCAACTGGAATGTGATACTATATTATATACTGTATACAACTGTGCCTTATGCTACTATGAGCTTAAAGGCAGGGTTAGTCATTCTAGAAAATGTTTGTTAACGTTGAGCTCATACCAAAACAAACTCCCTCAGAAGCTCCACCCCACACATTGAAACATGTTGCAAAGCCAAGCAGCATTCACATGTTCATATTTACGGAGCCAGGGCTGCGTAGAAGTTCCGGATTATTCTTTCAGCACACACAGGTAACGGTAAACTAGCAAAATGCGAGGAGATATTTGTTGAAGTGCATTTGCTTACAATAGATGACTATGCCTTTATTGGGATGGGGATATGCTTTGGGATGGGTGTCCAGTTATCACTATAATAAATAAATACACACACTACCATTAATGTACAGTGTACCTACACTTTATACACATATTTTACTGCTTGTTTTCTGCCCTTTTGTCGATCTGAGCAGTTCCATTTCTGAATGAAAATCTGGTTGCATCAGCCAGCCCCTGTAATATGTGAAGCCCTATTTGTCAAGGTCCAAATTAAAATATGCCTAATAACTTCAATTTCCTTTGGGTGAGAGAGTAGTTCTTGGAATTTACAGTGAGAATCAGTGGAGGGACATTACTGTACAAGACACATGTTGGGATGGTGGTGGGAGTTATGAATACATCTTCAGCTTCCCTTAGCCTATTTCCTTACCAGTATACAAACAATGTAATGATACAGCATTTTAAATAAAATGTATGAATTACCTTTTGAGTATAGGCATAACACATACACATGTTGCAGCTTGTCTAACATATTGTAAATAGGTTTGCCCATAGATCTGAAGTAAGTAAACTGGATTTGTGTTTAACTTTTCACAGATACCATGCTTTACAATAGCAGGTACAATGATTAATGACAGACGATACAAGATGGAAGGATCCAGTAGTACACAGTAAAAGATATGATACATGATGAAAATAAAGCAAACAGAAATACCTTAACCTGCCTTTTAAAAACCCTATTAGCCTTGTCTGAATCCCTATTAAACAGATTTGGTTGAAATGCAGTATTTTATGTATAAACGTAACTAAAGTAAATTCACCTCTTTTTATCTTTATTGTAAGTATATACTATACATTAATACAATATGCATAGTGTCAAACTATTCTAGTAAACACATTTAATTGTTAACTGTTTTAGAGAGATTTCACTAGATCAAAAAGCATTTCTCAGGTTATATAGCATTTCATCTTTGGTTTCAAAAGGATAAAAACAAAGTACACAATGTCATCAGATCAAGACTTAATTCTTCTGTAGGGAATTACAGATAAAAATGAATGATTGATCAAATAAATTATCTATCTATATAAGTAATGATTCAAAATGCAATTTTAACATGGGATCATAGGTTCACCTACAGTGTATACACACATGGTCAGACTATTCCACGGAAAGAGTCCACTAACTGCTCACGAATGTCCTTGAAATTAATACACTATAAATCAAATAAACAATTAAAAGGATTGCAATCACGTTTTATGGCAATTATAATTAATTCACTCATTAAATTCATTATGTGCAAATTGTGTTTTTACACAATTACACAGACAATGCAACTCTACTTGTTACAACCTGGGTAACATCCAACTAATCCCTATAGGTCTTCAACCACAGTAGATTATTCCCTAAAACAAGCTTAGCTTTTTCATTGCAGTTAATAGGGTTTGGTTAAAATTATGACATTTTGGTGGATGACTAATGTGGCGCCCAAGGGTGAAATGAAAAAGAACAGCAATTATGCCTAATTGTCATCTTATTTATATGATCCTGCACTGTTCACACAAGAAGCCCGGTTAAGAATGCTAATCTGTGATTTCTGCCTACTGATTTGACAACTCACGCAACCTGTCTTGGGGAGAAGATGGATGCTGCGTTTTGTTTGCAATATATCCTTCAGCAGCAGATAACGGTGGCACTAGCAGTATGGCACTATAGCACTAACACTGTTGTTCCCACGCTTTGAGCCGATGATCTCCACTCATCTATCTTAAGTGTGCATAATGCTCAACAAAAATGACCCTGCTCGGCCAACAGTAACACGGTATGAGTCGTTCGACAACGTACAGCCATCCAGCACCATTACATATTGGCTCTGATGTCCACAGGCAATATGCTTATTATTTTGGACATTGGCCAAATAAGACCTATCTTAACTGGAATACAGCTGGAACTCTCAACAAAACAATGTATGGCCATGTCTTGGGATATGTACAGTGTTGACATTAAAGACTTCAGAAGGGTGGGCCTTGTTCCATTATAATATATGGATTATGGTTCCAGCATGCCAGCAGCACATATACTGTCAACACCATTTAAGTCCAGGTCAAGCTTGGCTGGAATTAGCCTTGATGCAGTGTCCCTGGTGGTTACTACATTGAATGGAATGGAATGAACTACATTTTCAGTAGCCTGTAGTCTCGCAGCTCACTAATTGATTAGTGAGGTTTCAAGAGATGAATTAATTACATGACATAATGAAACTACGGCTAAACCTGCTTTTAGTGATGCAGACTACTCAGCATGTTGTTGAACACAATGGGGAAAAACATCTGTGTTTTCCATATCCGCTGCATTCCAGTACATTAAAGCCTCGTCCCATTACCCTCAATGGTGTCACTGTGAAACTGAATAGCAGTGTCGATGTATGGCCTATTCCCTAAACATTGCAGAACGGAGCAATTACACATGCAGAGCAGATATTTCCCAGAATGCAAATCTTTATTGACCCCAGAGTTAGTAAAACTATCCATGCAGTATTACTTTAGCAGATACTGTGAACCAGCATCAAAATAATCAGCCACTTGACAGTAAACAACATTTGCATATCACGCACACGCTAATTAGCCTACTGATGGTAATGACGGCAAAAATTAATAAGGATAAACCGCAGGTCGCGGTGAGGACTTCTCAACAAAGGCGACACTGATAGTAGCCATGATCCATTGATCCCTCGATAACGCCAATAAAGAAGAGAAGTAAATAAAAAACACTGGATTATTCCATCTGCCGCATTAGCTCTCCCTCAACTCGGACGGGGCGTGTGCAGTGGTCGGATTATGCAAATGGTTCTTGAAGGAGCCGGGGCGGTTTTCCTGGCAGTCGACTTCAAAGCGGGTTGAAGACTAGAGATGGAATAGTTCTCTGCCTAATCCCACCGGAGGAGGGATGGAGGGATGGAGGGAGGAGAGGCTGCACTTATTAATGCACCAGGAAGCTTAATCAGAGAGTGAGAGAGAGAGAGAGAGAGAGAGAGATTGGGAGGTTAGGGAGGTGGAATGAAGTGGAATGGAACTGGATGAAAAAGGCTAAAGAACAGAAAGCAAAATGGGGGTTAAGGAGGAAGAGATGGGAAGGAAAAAAGGCAATGCGTGCGTATGCGTGCGTGCGTGCGTGCATATGCGTGCGTGCGTGCGCGTGCGTGTGTGTGAGTGAGTGCATGGAAGCAAAACCAAGAAACATTTTCTTATTAACCTGGTCTTTCTCTTGCTTTGTTGTGGAAACTCTAGCTTCTCAGCAACAACTCTAGTGGACACCAGCCTCCACAGGCCTGCGTGACCTCTCCTCCTTGAGCGCAGTGCTACAGCATCATTCACCCTGTCCAAAATCTTTATTATGCCTTACCGCATACGGGATACTATAAAATACAGTATGTGCACCAATACTAGCAATACAGAAGCCTATCGTCATACAGCCAGAGATCTAGGCAGACTGCTGCAATCCCAGCAGAAGTGACTTTTAATAACCCCTCAAGGAGCTTCTTGTTCTACTGTATGCTTCTTTGAAAAACAAGAAATTACATTTGCTGTCACGTCACTGCCGCTGGCTGTCAGGGCAACACTGCGGGCCACTTTCACTCATGTAGTAGTTGAAATGTGCTCTTCCCTAGTACTGTGAATGATGATATAGTTTGCATCCTAAGCTCTCTCTTAATACTGCATTCAGTATTGCATGCATGGCACAATGTGTAGTGTTGAGCATTTGTTTTGGTTTGAAACTCCTGTCCCACACCTAAATGGTATGCAGTCTGATTGGAAACATAAACAGCAAGCTGCCGAAGACGTGTAGTATTATGGGGCCGCTTTAACACAGTCAAGGTCAAGGAGTATTACTTATTACTAGTATTACTAGTGTCATTATTTAGCGTGTGAGCTATATATTTCATTCTGCACATACATACAACTAAATAATTCTGGGACGTTCATTTTTTCAAATAGTGCTTGTAGCCACACCTTCAAAGTGTTGATGATGACGTTTTAAAATACTTTTCAAATCAGAAAATACTTTTAATATGTCTACTTGCATGTCCCCACACATTGGCAATATAGCAAGGACAAAGAAATCAAGCCAAGCTCACAAAAATAGTATTGGACAGGCCAGTTGACACAGAGCCAATGTAAGGATTGGTTAAAGCTATAGTGGCACCTGAGTGGCACCGGTTTTGTCAATTTAATAGGCTAATAAAAAGAATGTTGGTTTATGCAGTGCAATGACATGCATTCATTTGCCTATTTTGACTTTATAATATATTTCAGTATTCCAATGCCTTGCGGGTACAGGGATTACTTTTTTCTATAGTCAATAAATGCGGCAAGCATTTAAGATGGCTGAGGACTGCTTTTGCACTAGCGCTCTCTTGTGGTAATTGTTCGCAATTTCTGTGTTTTATACCTGCAGTGCAGTAATTATCTCCCTGTGTTAAAAGTACACAAATACGGAGAGGCAGCTAGATCCCCCAGAGGGTCGTGGACGTCCATGTATACGTCCACGCTAGGGGGAGCCCTCGAGTCGATGCGTACATGGACGGACAGCCGAGCTCTCGAGTCGGTGCTTACAAGGACGGACGGCCGAGCTCTCAGACAGACCTGGACGTCCAAGCTAGGGAAGCCCTCGAGTGGATGCTTACATGAATCTCTCAACGTCTGTCCGTGTCCGGATGAATGCTGGCATGGATGTTTAGAGGGACGTCACTAAACCCTCGAGTCATATGCTTACAAGGACGGCGTCTGTATGAATGCTGGCATGGATGCTAAGAGGGACGTCTCAGAACGTCGGAAACCAACAGAAGAAGAAACAATACTGAATTGGCTCCTTTGTGACTTCATGTGTAAGTAGGCTACCACTTATTATGTGTATCATTGCCTGATTGCAAAAACGTCTGTTAAGGACCATCCCACATCATCTGCAAAAAGCAGCGATGAGATCCCCAGGTCACCGAACCGCAACCCCTCTCCACCATGACTACGCCTCGATATCCTGTCCATGAATATCACAAACTAAGAACTAATAGCTTATTAATTAATGGCTAATAACATTATTTGATATCCAATTAAGGATATCAAATTATTTTATTGTAAACATATTTTTTGTAGAAGAGAGAACAGTCAGATCATACAAACATATTACATATCATATTTTCACATTAAAGGAGGTAATGCATTTTGTCAAAGGCAATGAGCATGACAATGAACATAAAACAGTCTTGTAGCAATTAGACTGAGACTGAAAACAATCAAACTTATCACAAATTGTATCAAAGTGAAAACCCTAATTTTCACAGTGAAGGAAGTCACAAAATTCAGCAAAGGCTGAGGTAAATTAAGTAAAACATTAATATAGCAACTCATGTAACACAACAAAATAATTATTATGCCATCAGTTGAGGCTGAGAACAGCCATACAAACTTATCACGTCAAAGTTGCTTTCTTCTTCTCCCATTCAAGGTACTTTGTCCTTGTTTCAGGATCTGCATCTCGGTGAGCGCAATAGCGGCTTTGCTTTTCCGCTGCATTTAATGGCATGCTATTTATGTCTATAAAAATGTATTATAGAGTAAAGTTTATTATTATTACTTAATACAGAATAATCAACACAACGCTATTTTTAACTAACAATACGCAAAATATTAACTAACAATAAGCTCAGTAGCATCACTGCATTACATTAAATACTTAAGGATGCATGGGAATCAAACAGTATTAAACTAAAATGTGGTCATAGTCAATATCCTCATTGCATGATATGAATATTAGATATATTATACACACATTACTCCTTCAAAAAAGGTTTTAATTGTATAATTCTAACTTATGAAGACATTAAAACTGGGGAAAACAGTAATCTATGTCATGCCTGTTACTGAAATGTCAAAGCCTGTTACTCTGGAAAAGCAACAGGCTTGACAGTAACAGGCTTGACCATTTCAAGCTAACTGATCATTGCTAGCTAAAAGGTCTAGGTCACAAAACCACATGCTGTGTACTTAGAAAG
>JAODUH010012041.1:0-28829 GCA_027564835.1 Typhlichthys subterraneus | reverse complement strand
CCCCCCCCCACACACACACACACACACACACACACACACACTCCCCCCCCTCTCTCTCTCTCTCTCTCTCTCTCTCTCTCTCAGCTGTGCCAGCGGTGCAGACTACTGCCAGGCCAAACGGAGCCTTACGTCGCCCCTCCAAATAAGGTTCCTCTCTACGCCGCAATCTGTGACCTGAAAGCGCCAAGGGAAAGCGAGGGAGACAGAGAGAGAGAGAGGGAGACAGAGAGGGAGAGGGATAGAGGGACAGAGGTAGAGAGAAAGAGAGAGGTGGCAATACTGCAGAAAGTGAGAGGGAGAGAGATGAAGGAGAGAGAGAGAGAGAGTCCCCTCCTCCTCATTCACAGGAATAATATACTCCGCTACCTGTTTTTCAGCCCAGTGCACGTAGAGCACAGCCTTGATTGCCCCGCTCCCTCGTCCTCCCCCTCCCACACTCTCTCACTCATTCATCTTTTTCTCTCTCTCTCTCTCTCTCTCTCTCTGGCTTGTTTCACTGCTCCGTACTCGCTCACCATCTCAGCCATTGAGAAGCGGAGGACAGCAGCACCTGCCACCAGGTAACAGCCATTGATATCGTGTTTTGCCAGCTGCACAGCCAAGCGCGGCGTCTGCGAGGAGGGCGATTAACGCGGTGAGCGACGGGGCTATTTTTATCCGCTGGGCTCTTTGTTATTGGCCGGGCGTCTGCGCCGTGTTGGGAGTGAGAGAAACATGCGTTTGTGCATTTCCAAGTTACGCGCTGCGAGAGTGTGTGAATCTGACTGGAGCATAACAGAGAAAAGACAGCATGTACACGTTGCAGTGTTCTGGTTGTGTGTGAAGGAAGGAGAGAGATGCATCGTGGGCCACAGCTGTTCCTTTAAGGCTACCTCTCAAACCGTATGTGAATGAACTCCCTGTGTTGTGCATCCAAGTCCTGTGCTTGGCATGCCCCCACCGCCCTGCAGACGGGAGCATGTCCAAGCCGTACACACACACACACACACACACACACAGCTGAGGTGTGTCCTAGGAATGGTTGTGTGTGTGTGTGCCTAGCGTGATGCCCGAGAGGGATGCATCTTGCCCCCCCCCTCCCCCCGAGAGACGCTCTGTCGGGGCGCTGATGAATCTTGTGCGTTCTGACTGTGTTGGCAATGCTATGTGCTTTGCCACAGCAATGCAATACAGTAGGGCTAGCAGCAATGCTTACAGTAGGGCTAGCAGCAATGCTGGAATATGGACAGCGTCAGTTGCATCAGGTTGGATGATTCCTATCAGTGGCGGACGCTGGCTGTAAAACTGTCATGTAAGTTATACGATTCTCTGTTTAGGGTTTGTCGTCTTTAGAAGTTTCCTAAAATTAATAGTCTTTATTGTATTTGGACCCTGATTTTCGGACATTTTAAAATGTATCTGTTTTTATTAATATAACATTGGTTATATAACACTGGTCAATGGTGGACAATGGACCACTCTATGTCACAAATAAGTTTGTATTTAAGCGAAAATAAAAAGAACAACACTTTGCTACAGTATGTTGAAATTGCAGCCCAATTGTATTGTATTGTTTCATGTAGCCTACTGTTCTGATGACAGCATTCTTTGTCACCCTTCCCTGTTTCTTGCGCGAAGACGGGATTGCATATCTGCACCTCCTGGAGTAGAAATTCAAGACTCAAAACTATTGATTTTGTCGATGCGATTCTCTTTCCAAAAAGCCTGCTCTTCAAGGAAGGGAGGCACCTTATTCCCTCCCTCCCCTCTCTCTCTCTCTCAGTAGCCAGCGAGGATGCTGGGAGATATATTTAGCCCTCTAGCTCTCCTTCCATCTGCTACCGCATGGTTTAGGGCCGTTGCCATAGGAACCACCACTGGGTGCCCATTAGTGTGAGAAGAGGAAATTGACAAGATATTTTAAAAGCCATTTATACAATATTCTTTTTTGTCCGTTACTAACATTTTACTGGTTTATCTTCAACACATGCAATGTGCATTAAGGGGCTGAGGGCTAATATAAATACCAGTGTTATAGTATTATATCATATTATAATACAGGGTGACTTGACTCAAAAAAACTTGAAAAGTTCTCATCTCTGTACAATGCGCAAATATTTGTACAATTGGACAAAAGGACAGATACTGTACATACAGTACAATATGGCTGATATGACGATGCTATACCTGTCCTATAACTATTCATAGATATTTTTTTGAAAAAGCCTCTTACTCATAACGTTCTAAAATTTGGTACATATACCTTTCCTCACAAGCAATATGGAGCTAAATCCACCATGATAAGATATTCCACCATTTTGTTAAAAGCACTTACTGTCAAATGTATTCTTCTGGAATTAAATGATTTGCAGAACACTTATAGAGATATAGATTATGGGATCTATAGACTATGACCAATACATCCACCAATACATCCAGTAAAGTGGCTGCTGTCACCCAGTGAACGTCAACATGGGTGTGGCCTGATGCATAAATTGAGCAAATCAGACGTTGAAATTCAGATTATAACTGACCTATCTACACAAGTTAAGAGCACATATTGTCACATATAAGCACACCCCAACTGACCACACAGTGGTGCTATGATTGCCACAAAATATAGTTGATTGTATTTCTTGACATTTCTATCATCTTCTACTGTATATGTGATTCAGCATTCAGTTTGGCTACATAAAATGTAATCAAGCATTTTTGTTATTGGCCATTTATAAGACACTGGAAATGTACAGTAGCATCTCTCCATTGCCATTCCAGAGAGTTTTTCTATTGTGGCTAGGTTATATTATTAAAATCACACTTGTCATTTATAATTGTATTGTACCGTAGGTCTCCAACTTTGATCTTCCATTTCTCAAGAAGTTCACAGAAAGATTCACAGAGGCTGAAGGAGAGAGACAGGAAAGATGTGGGGAGTTAGGCGTGGAAAATAATTTAGGAAAGGAAATATGCATGAGAAATTAATTCGCACGCTGAGAGGTGCAATCTTTGGTTACCTCCAGAAGTGTGATCAACACGAGAGGGTGCAAATTAGCAGACAATTTTTTTTTTGTAAATTGTGACTGTATTTGGTGCGAGTTCTGTGCTGTGAGCACGCTGTCTAACTTCATGTGATTCAAGCTGTCACTCCCTGAGCATATGGATGTTGTGAACATCTCACAGCCAGAGAACAAGGTGTTGTTTTCACTGCGATGACTCTATTGGACTCTCCTCTCGTAAGAGCTTAGAGTCCAGTTGCACTAACTGTCTGACCTACTGTACATTTATCATATATTTCACCTGAGGGAGAATAGTATTTCAGCACTAGTGGTAGACTAAACTGTCTATAATATCCTTGGTCTATTAACTAAGTGACATTTGGAGTCAGTTTGAGTTGAATATTTTCAGCAGGTAACGTGAGTTACTGGTAAGTTACTGTACATGAATTACAGTTATCAGCATCTTTGCTGTCTGCCACTAGAGCGTAGGTGTAACCAGCTGGTCATTGCGTGGGATGAGTTGTTTATTGCCACAGTAGGTTGGCACAAAGGCACAGGGAGTTTTTGTTTTACCGGTATCTACAGTGAGTCGCCTTTGTATACGGAGGACTATGCCATATATTTTAAATTAATCAAGTTACATTCTATTTAAAGCTCCCCTATTGTAGAATTCACGTTTGACCAGTTGTTTAGTCATTTGTGTTGTCTTAAGTGACCCGAAAGGGCTGGTCTGATTTTCTAACATGCCATTTGGCCAAAATCATGTAAAGCAAGCCAGTCAGGTTAGGCCCCAATTGTGACATCATTTCTGAATTTTAACCAATCAAGCAAAATTAATAACTTTTTCTAAAGGAACAAAGTAAGTAGAGCTACACATTGCTCACCATACCATTTTTTTGTAATTCTTTGTTGTACTATTACTAAAAATTATCTAATATCTGATATGTACATTTACATAGAACATTATAAATTTTACATGTTTTTTATTTTAAATCTTTTAAATGTATTGTCAAGTAATACTGTTTTTCGCCAGTCCCATCAGTATTTATTATTTGATATTAACTGGTTTGATTAATTTAGACCATACCAATTACAAAAATTAAGCAATAAGATGCATTCTGATTTATTAATATATATATTTATCTACTGAAACAAATATGACAATATGGTGTTTCCGTGTACATTTTTATTTTATTTTATTTATGCTCTGTCAGCTGGATATCTTTTGTTGTAGTGGAATTAAGATGATGATGATGATGATCGTGGCTTCTAAAATTAGACTCATGGATAAAAATGAGCAAGCATTACTATTACTAGAGATGACTGAAAACTTTGAAATTGTGTAATATTGTGGCTTTACAGTAGTTAGTATTGCCATACATTACATTATCTTTTCTTAATGTAGATCAGCAGATGACTAGATGTTTTGATATGCTGTAGTAATGACACAGTACACTCTAGTGAGAGCTTATATGATATCTTCTGATCTCTGTATTACTTTATAGATAACATTAAGACAGAAGAAAAGATATTGAGCTGAGTGTGGGGCAACACAACGTTATGGGATGCATTCAGTTAAAATGGGAACGGACGTCACAGCGCTTTTCAAATCACAATCGCCTTCTTTGATGTCCCCATCCCTCTGAAGACACTATATTGCCATCAAGTAATACATTTATAATAATACAAGTGGGCAGGATGGGTCCAGGCAGCCATTTAATAGGAAAATAATACAGAACATTTTAAATTTAAACACATTACTCAGTTAATGAATTGGTTTGAATTCTATAGCCTGGCGCTGGCAGACGCATCCCACGTGTCTACCTAAGGCTGCCCTTCCATTATATGGAGACCTTGCATAGTCGCATGACGACTGGGGAGCAGTCCGGAGGTCAAGAACATTCACAGCAAGATTCTCCTCCCTGTGGCCCTGAGCCGCAGTCTCCTTCCCGCAACTGTCAACCACAGGAGGCTGGTTCCCAGAAGCCCCATGGCTCAGTACAACAGCGCAAACAGTTACGGAGGCAGCCTACTGAACGCAAGCGATTCAGGCCCCAGCGCCAGGGTGCTGACTCCGACTCAGCGACTGAAGGTAAGCGCGGCATCTCGACGACGACGAAGTCAACCAGGGTTTCCAGTTCGGCAACCGGAGACGCGGTGTCCTCCACTGCCAGCTCCACCCAGGATAAGCAAGAAACCAAGGAGGTCACGCCGAAACAGAAACGGGAACGCAAGCCTCAGAGGCCGGGCAAATATGTCTGTGCCTACTGTGGCCGCGCGTGTGCTAAGCCCAGCGTCCTCCAGAAACACATCCGTTCCCACACCGGAGAGCGTCCATATCCCTGCGCCCCATGCGGCTTCTCCTTTAAAACCAAGAGCAACCTGTACAAACACCGCAAGTCCCATACCCACAGGGTGAAGGCAGGCCTGGTGTTCGGAGAGTCCAGGTCTTTAGAGGGACATGCGACAGAGTCAGAGGATGAAAGCAAGCCGTTACCATCAGCATCTTCTAGTATGGAAAGACAAGGTAGCCTCCCCTCCCCGAAGAGCCAGCAGCCACTAGACAAGGCTAAAGATCATCCCAGTGGGATGGATGAATCCTATGCGGTAAAAAAAAGACTGGCTATGCGACTTAGCAGAGGGAAACACGGCCCCTTAGACTCACCTGATGAGAAGACCTCGTCAATAATCCAAGGGAGCAGAGGCAGCACAGAATCCGGATATTTCTCCCGCTCAGAGAGCACTGAGCAGCCACAGGACAGCCCCACCAACACAAGTGCCAAAAGCTATGCAGAGATCATCCTTGGTAAATACGGGCGTCTTGGACACCTGCAGAGGATGTCTCGTCCCCATAACCAGCAGTCTTCAGATCAGGAGGAGAAAAAGGTACCCTTCACCGTGCCCAAGAAGCAGGTCATTGACCACATCACAAAGCTCATCACCATCAATGAGGCTGTGGTGGACACAAGTAAGATTGACAGTGTGAAACCAAGGAGATTCTCACTTTCTAGAAAGACTAGCACAGAGTCTCAAAAGAACCTACCCGTGAAAGAATATGTAATTCACAGTCCAAAAGCTGGAGATCCTGTCTATAAAACGAGCGGCTCCATCACTATGGGTGTTCCATGTGAGAAATTCCATCATCAATCTCTAAATGTAGAACCGCTTTCTGGGGAAACATCTGCTGCTCCCCTATTAAGGAGTCACTCCATGCCATCTTCTGCCAGCTCATTGGATCATTCCAGTAGCAGTGCTATATTCCGTCCATGTCAGTCATTTGATGAGCAGACTGTCTCCCGCCGTTATCGGATGCTAAGACGCCAGCCAGCTATTGAGATACCATTTTGTGGTGAACTTACGAAGGAAGAGTATCAGAGTGCTCATTCGGTTTACCTTGACAATATACCCGCTGTGCCTGACCACAAGCAAAGCCAACCACAGCCATTTGAGTGTGAGGCTTGTGGCACTGAATGTAAAAACTGTGAAGGTTATAAGATACACAAGCAAAGCCTGTGTTTAGCACAGCGTCCGGTTCAAATTGACACAGAGACAGCAGTTAGCTATGTGGACCGGCCCCAACTAATAAACCAGACATTCAGACCTGGAGCATCAGCAATTCGAAAACGTAGGAAAGAGGAAAGTTTTGAATCTGACGACTCCTCTCCTGTTGCATCTAGTTTACCCTGTCCCGCCTTTACAGTCTCATCTTTACATTCAAGAGATGAAGGTAATGTAGAAAGCAGGCCACCGGTTAAAACGTTTTCAGTTATTCAACATACCAGTTCATTTGAGAAGCAAGACCCGTTGTTCACCGAGACCCATGGCAAAGAGTCAGCTAAACACTCTCCTTTTTATGAAGAGTTTCACCCAGGGGCTCAGAAACCACCACAACAACACACAACAAAACCATATTTTCGGAAGCTGATCCGTCAAACCAATGTGCAGGTACCAGAAATACTGGTAACAGAGGATGCAAACATAACAGAGACCATTTCACAGCCAACATTCACATCAAAGCCATCGGAGAAACCTGAGGAGTTCCAGTGGCCACAGAGAAGCCCCAGTCTTGCACAGCTCCCCATTGAAAAGCTCCCTCCTAAGAAAAAGCGTTTACGTCTGGCTGAGGCAGCTCAGTCCTCTGGAGAGTCCAGCTTTGACTCCATATCCTGGCCCCGAAGCCCCAGCCAGGACAGTAGTGCGTCGCATGCGTCGAGCCGCTCTGCGTCCTTTGAAGAACCAAATAGGTCAGACATGGAGACGGCAAGCTTAGCGACTCCTTTGCGGAGGTCCAGAGCCCCTCATATGCTGACTGTCCCTGGGCTACACCAGCACCGGGAGATGCGACGCTCGGCCTCAGAGCAGGCACCCCACGAGCCACAGCAGGGCCTCCTAGTGGCAGAGAATCGCAGCAAATCCTTTGACTACAGCTGTCTGTCTCCTGAGCGCTCCGCAGTTGGCTGGAGAGAGAGGAGGAAATGTCTCCTCATGAGGCACAGTGCCGTCAGGGATGAGGAGGAGGTGGAGGAGCAGGAACAGTCCGCCAAACCAGTCGCCAATAGCCCCAGCGTGTCCTCCAGAGCGGGTCCGAGCGTCCTGTCTAGCATCAGGCCCAATACGCCTCCGTTATCAGGCAACTCTATGTCATATAGTCCTGTACGCCCAGAATGCAAAGATCTCTTTTCTCAAAGGCAAGGCAGTCACAATGCCCAGCTCTCAGGAAGTATAGAATCTCATCTTGCGGACATCCAATCTACTGTCCCCTTCAAAGAAAGGGCTGCCCCCGTTCACACAGGAGCACCCCCAGACCTCTCTCACAGTTCCCCTCAACATCATCCAATGCAGGGTCCATCTGGGGCAGCAAGAGCACATTATCTCACAGTGTCCACAGGCCTGAAGCTAGAGATTCCTCCTCAAAGGTATAGTGAACATGCTGGCGTCAAGCTGAGTCCCGCTGTACATCCTCTGCCAAGTATCACCCGCAACCCCGAGTTAATGATGCCTCCCACCTCACCAGCAATAGCAGTGCGTCTTCAGGCGGACACCACGATGCCAGCCTGTGCCATATATACCACATTGTCCCAGACCAGGACACCTAGTTGTCAGGACCCTGTGGTCACAAGTATCCCAACTTTTGAATGCAGAAGCCACACTATAGCGAGCCTAGACCTTCCGACGGGGTCTGAGAGCGGTCTGAGGTCGCCCACCTCGACGGGTAGCAAGCGCATGTTGTCCCCTTCGAACAGCATCGAGTTCCAGCCGGAGTCCCAGCAGCAGCAGAAACGAGTAAAGGAGGAGGACGAGGCAAGAGGGCAGAGGTCACCCTCAACGGAGGCAGACAAAGGGGAGGCTCACCCACCTCTGCCTACTGTTTGCCCTCCCGTCACACACGTCGGACCGCCATTAACCAGTCTCCAGTCCAACACCTGTAACAGCTGGTGCTACCTGAATTACACCAAGCCGAACCCCTGGACCACAGACGAGCGGCAGCCCTCCGTCTACTCCTCCTGGTCAACCAGTGGCCACGACCCTAACCCTCCAGGCCTCTCCAGCAAGACGACCCTGTCCCTGCTGCACTGCAAACAGAGGCCGTGCCCCTCCATCTACACCATGTGTTCCATGTCACGCAGCACCGCCAATCCACTGGAGGTGGACAATAGCAGACGCCCATGCTCTACTGAGGTAAAGATAACACTCCTTTCTTTCTTTGTGGAGAAACTCTCTTACTCTAGTCACAGCTAAACACCCTTTTAACTTTTTTCATTTGATATCACATTTATTTAACCAGGAAGTACCCATTGATATTAAACATCTATTTTTCAAGAGAGTCCTGGCCAAGTCTGGTTAATGGTAAAAGATTGTGTAAAGCAAATACAGAGATTTACTTGGAAATACTTTATATATGTTAGAAATCCATTCCTTTAAACATGTGAAAACACTGTTATGTAGTATTGTATTGTAGTTAGACTGTTAAACTGTATTTCATAATTTCTCTGTTCAGGATTTTTTGGGAGGGCCAGAAATGTGGGACTATATACCTAGCTGGTCCGCCACTTTGCATACCCCTCCCCGTAACACCACGAGGATATAAAAGCGGAGAGAGCGTTCGAATCAGCTCAATATTTATCCTGCTCCAATGCAAGTTATTAGCCTACTAAATTTACTGTCCTTCAACAGCCTACACTTCCATAGCTAAATCACTTACTGTCCTTTGACAGCCTACCCTGCTAAAAAATCCAGCATTGCTGGTCACCAGCATAAGGTATGTTTCGCATGCTGGTACCCCGGCATCCCATGCTGTTTGATGGTGTACCAACATTGCATGCTGGTTGCTGGTGTGCTGGTATACCACCAGGTGAACCAGCCAGGACCAGCACTACATCAGCACTAACCAGTATGTACCAGCCTGGAGCAGCACTACACCAGCTCTAACCAGTATGAACCAGCCTGGACTAGCATGGAATTAATGCTGGTTTATGATGGATTTTTTAGCAGGGTACAGTCTGGTAGCTATGCCTTTATTGCAGAAATAAGCACACAATGTGGTTCAGAGTCAATGTGCATTATTTGAAAGCTACTGGTTTAATAGCCTTCATCTTCCTGAAAAATCCAGTCGGCATTCTCGTGTTCAAATCAGCATCCAAATTAATTCAAATTTGGCTGGGTGGTTAATATTACCTTTTTCTGTGCTGTGACAAACTCAAAACACACATGTATGTCTGCTTTCACATGGGCTTTAAGGTTATTCTGAATAATATAAAGTTTCCACTTATACCATCATACCAATAATTTCCTCTGGAAGTGTATTTCAGATGCCATTGTGTGAAATAGTTATTTCCTATACTTCTAATACAATGTTCTTTTAGAAATTACCTGAATGACAGAGAATTCTCAATGTCTGTCTCCCTGGGCATGTTGGAGCAGAGTTGCCCGTGAACTTGGCCGTGTGTCTTTTCGAGTGTAGGTCCACACAAGCCAGAGCTGTAAGCAAAACCCAGCAGCCAGTAGGCATCAGCGCTGGCGTGCAGAGGACCAGCGCTCAGATAAAGCAGAAGAGGAGTGCCGAGCGGAGGAGGCAGGGGAGGATGTCCGCTCATCTAAATATAGGAGCCGTCCACACGCTCGGCTCCGTGAGGAGGGGTACGTGTAGCCTCGGGACTATTCAGTTAATATGGACGTTGTGTGTATGCTACATTTAAGCAGTGTTACATCGAACAAAGCATCCAATGAGTGTGTCCGGTAGTCCAGTGTCAGGGAGTGGTGTGCTGTGGTTGTCCTTCCACCGCATGGGAGGTGGCCGTCGGGTCCAGGAATCTACCTAACCTCCCCTACCCCTATAGAGCCTCATTTACACCACGTATAACGGCCATGTTTCATTCTGATGTAAAACGGGAGTATTGGACTCTGACACATTTGTGTAGATTAGATGTTAGTCAGATATTCTATTAGAAATGTTCATGAAAACCGGATATCAGTGTTAAAGAAAGGTTAGACTATATGTAAGCTAAGTGAGATGTTCACTGCTTTATTTGCTCCCCCGGGGTACCGTGTCAAAAGTCAAGGTTAAACACGGCATGCTCAGCACTTTTGATATCCGTTCTAAATAAACATGCTAGGGGTTGAATGGTATGGTATGAGCTAGCACTGAGAGGTGCCATCTGTGTTCTTTCTCGGTTCAGGGAGTGAGTTTGTGAACAATTCCCTGTTGTGACTCACGTCAAAGCTCATCACAACCTTCCCAAAAGAGTGAGTCATCCTCACTCTGCTCGCCCTCTGTCTGTGCTCTGGCTGTGACGAGGGACGAACACCCATCGCCATAATGGAGAAATTATTAAGATACAGCCTAATATAGAACCTGATGGCTATTTTGGCCTGTATTGATATCAAGATGCTTAGCATCTTCAAATGCTGGTATATGGGGGAATAGGTTGGTAAAATCTATATTTTCCATTTTTACTGTACATTTGGAGAACATTTGTACTCTAACGCTGATGTTGGCTTTGTGAAAGGGTGATGCCATACAGCCCATGAGCACAGCTGGTTGTGGAGCCACGAATGCAGTTTGTTTTTGGTACGATGTCAAGGTGTGAACACCTTTCTTTCGGGCACGTTTACTGGCAGCAGTAACACGAAAGCTGTGCAGTAAATGCCACCGTTTACGACGTCTGCCCAGTTTACTCAGCCACGAAGCCTGCGAGTGGAAATAGAAGAAACAACATCAGATTATAACCGGGGGAAGGGGGTGTGTGGGGGGGGGGTTGTTTGCTATAGGAATGTGTTTTCACATGCTTATTCTGCTGCTGCGAGTTCGGGACTTCCCTCCCTGTCCGGACTGTTTTGATTGGCCGGCGGCTACAGACCCGGGGGGCCGCGGGCCACATCGCAGACTCCTCTTGTTTGGACTGGGTGGTGGTGTGAGCCCCGGTGGGGTTATAGAGCGAGGAGGCAGGCGGGGTGGGGTCTCTGGTATTGGCTTATGAAAGCTGCTCTGTTAGAAGCTGCGAGGGCCTTGCTGAGGGACCCCTACGTGTACAGCACACACCTACAGCCCTCCGCCCCCCCCATCCCCATCCCAGGCCAGCTGCCATGGTGTTAGCTCACTGTACTGTAAAGGGGGCCAAACAGACCGTGTACTTATGCTGGACAAATAGTGGTGCTAAAAGCATCCTACAGGTGCCATAGAGGCCCACAGTGTGTCAGCTCCAATTACACTCATATTGATTGCGGCTGTCTTTTTGCAAAAGGGCCAACGTCAACAAACAGCGGACCAAAAATGCGAAGCCAGTGTTCTGCGGGGTTCGGACACCTAAAATCTCCTCCCTTTGCTGCGATGGTAGGTCCAGAGAGACGTGCGGCAGCGTGCGAGCGCCAGGAGAAGGAGAGAAGGACAACAACTGTGACTGTAGATTCCACTGCGAGACTTCTGGTGCGTCGAGCGAACGCACCTGCCTGCACGCAGATCCTAAAGACTCCTGCAAGCACTGCAAGTTGTGTAAGGATGATCTGGTTATTATGCAGTGTATTATATAACAGTGTTAACATGCATTTTATTTAAAGCAGATTTGGAAACACCAAAGAACACGTTACATTGCAAAAGTGGTAGCTGCTAAAAGCACCAAGAAAACAATGATGAAACAACAATTATCATCTGCCAAGGCAGGACAAACTAATTAATCAATTTTTAATGTGTAAAAACAGTGTTATATTTTCCTTTTTTCAGTACTCCCCAAACACATGAGGTCTACTGCCTGTGAAGAACAACACCTGGAAGCATATGACACAGATGAAGGTCAGCGTGGTTTACTTATGTAACTGTGTGTGTGTGTGTGTGTGTGCGCATGTGTTAAAGGTCTGAATTACATGACACACATTAAGACACACATTAAGAAGGGCAAGGGTTTGTGGGTAATTGTCTTTGACCCTTTAAGGAATCTGTGAAGACTGTTCAATGGATCCAGATGAGCAGGCGCATCGGCAGCTGACTGGATCGCAGGAAGGTAGACACGCTGCAGACGAAGATGACTCCCGGTCCACGGCTATGGCGTCCACTCAGCTCTGCAAGCAAGCCGAGCCCGCAGGCCACACCGGCGGGCCAGAGGCGGGACCCAGCCATTTGCACACGCTAGGCCCCGAGGACCACCGGCGAGCCCGCTCTGCCTCCTACGCCCGGGAGCCCCTAGAGCCGCCGCAGGCCTCTGGAGGCTCAGTGCCTAGCTGCCACGTGTCCCCCGCTAAGGCCGCCTCCCCCAGGAGGGGAGCATCTCCACCTGGCAGCCCCTCACCTCGGCCGTGTCACCTCCAGCCCTCCCCTCCGCTCTCCCTCTCCTCCGCTGGTTGTCGTGGCTCCCCGTCCCCCGAGCGGGGCCCCCCAGGCTCACACGCTCACCCGGGAGAGGCCTCCAGCACGCGCGAGGACCCTCCTCTCCCAGGGGACCGACCCGCCCCAGCGACGTTTCACAGCAGCCAGGTGAGATCAGCCATCTTAGCTACCTGCACGACTGCACTGTGGCGTTTGTTTGTTGCGTGCGCTGGTTGCTTGCGCGTGCGCTTTTACGCGTTTGTTGTCGATGTGTGTCTATAATTCCGGGTTTTAGCAAACCACAGGGTTTGCCCGCCTGTGACTCCGTCCGTCTCTGTTGATTCAGCGCTAAATAAGTTAGCTTTTGGCTAAGGTAATGTTATGTGGTAAGTCAACATATAAACTATTATAGGTGGGCTGGCATGTATATGAGGCTATTTTAAAGTCATACCTTTATTGGAAAAGGAAGGAAAGGCAACTCTCTTTCTCTCTCTTTTTTTAACACAAACCAAGCCTACAGCGTGAGCCCTGAAATAGTGCAGGAGGGATCCCAAATAGACCCAGCATGTTTTTCCTGGGCAGCTGGGGATAAAATGAGGAGCGGGCCATCATTACATAGCAAAGATTGTAACCACATGTCTGTTATAAAAAAGTGTTAGTAAATAGTCACTTAGTTAGTAAATCAGGTTGCACTGCTGGATAGACGACGTCTACCACCAGCTGGTGGTTGTGGTGTGGTTTTAATCTCGTCTCTCTCTCTCTCTCTCTCTCGCTCTCTCTCTCTGTCTCTCTCTGACAGAGAGCTCCGTCTGTTCATGGCCCCGCCCCCTTCGCCCCCCAGCCCGCTCCACCTCGAGGGGCCCACAGAGTCCTGAGCCACCTGCCTCTCCACTCTCAGCAGCCAATCAGGGCCCCGAGCCTCATGATCCCCATCGGGGGGCTCCACATAATACAGCCCAGAGCGACATTGTACAGCTTCATGGGCGGCCCCAGCCCCTGCTCCTGCTCCTGCCCCGAGGCCAGTGGGGAGCGCAGCCCACAGCACCTCCAGGTGACGGGGTCGCCCCCTGGAGGTCATAGCACTCGAGGGCCGTCGAGCCCGGGCACAGAGGCAAAGCCTGATCTATCCGCAGCAAGCACTTTGTACCAGGGAAGTGAAATAGTTGCTCAACCCGAGACTGTCCAAGGACAAAGGCAACCTCCCTCCCAGACACAACTCTGATAGTGAGCACAGCCTAAAGGGACCATGCAAAAGGCTTCAGTCCCAGTTCTAGGGACTGGAGGGACATACTGAATCACACTGGTCTCAGTGTGAGGACAAATAAAGGAAAAGAGCACTTCTGTACCACCTCTGAATTATGTGGTTATGTAACTACATGAATAATATATAGAACATTACGTTAGATATGCAGTATGTTTTGTACTTCTTAGCTTTTTTAACCCTCTTGTTGGATGTCATTGGTGTTAATTTATTTACATGCTATTATGCAATTCTGTACTATAAAACAAAAGCAGCTGGAATGAAAATAGGCCCTAAAGATTATATTCCGATCCTCTTTTACCTATTAATCCATTTGACAGCTATTATATATTATTGCTGTGTTAATGTACTGTATGAACTAAATTTATATAGAAAGGTACTGCAAATATTTATTCACACTGACCAGTATTTAAAAGTGCAATTTCTGTCAAGGTTGTGGTTTCAGATGCCATTATTTAAAGTTTGTGATTTTAAGTTTATTTTTTACTTTTGTTGTTTTCTTTCAATTTTCTTTAATTTGTGTATGAGAAAACACTGATAGGATCATCCCTTTTTCTAGACCGTAAAGTTTTTGATCAAGACGTTTTGAGTGAACTGACGATTTGTTATCCAGAGGAAACCTGTTACACGCACAATCACACACACACACACACACACACACACACAGTAGCTACAGTGCAATTCTTTTCATAAAAAAGATACATGTATTTTTGTGTTGTTGCTTTTATAAATGATACAATCACTCTAATTGCCATTTACATGTTTGCCATTAAAATTCTCATTTTTACAGATTTATAATGAAACGACACTGTGATTTGTTTCTTTATTCCATAGCCAGCCAGCCATTTCATATAAAGCAACTGTGCTTTATATGGCTTGCTGTGTGTCAATAAATATGGCACCATCCAGTGGCTATTACACTAAATAGGAGTGGATTACATTTTTTTTTTTTTTTTTTTTTTTTTAATAATATTCACCTCATTCTTTAATTATATATATATACATTTTGAGGATCAGTTTAAATATTTGTATCATTAGGTAGTGCGTAGGATGTAAATATTTATTCAGCTTTTTACTCTTTTATGCTTCGGGCACCATTTGTTTTTTACTCCTGACTCCTGAAGATGAACCATGTAAACACTAGGTGGCAGAAGAAATCAACTAAAGTCCAGGTTTGGCTCGCGATGCAGTTCGCTAGAAAGGATTACGTCATCTGCTAAGGTAAGGGCCTAGGTTTGCATAGTCAAACAAAAAGGAAAAAAAACATTTCGATTTTCCGTGTTATTTTGGAGTAGAAACACGTTCCAAATACACTCATAATTTTCTTAGAATGTTTAAGTATAGACAATATATTTAAGGTAACACTATTATGGGATAAATAACAGTATATTAAATAAAGGAAACCCCTTTATGTAATATAATGTTATCTATTCCAAAATAGTGTATTCCATAATAGTGTATTTGTGCTTGTGACTGTGAACAACATCTACTGTACTGTATATTGCACTGAACACCTTATGGATGTGTGACTTTTACAGTCAACCCCAGAGTAGGTGTTTTAGCACAGACGGGCAATGCTTTCCTTTGTAAGCATGCACACTCCCCCTCATCTGGACTGTTAGATTAACTCACACACTGCATTTCCCATTAATTTGTGTAGATGTTGCCATAATAGAATATAATCTTTTAGCTGTGATAAATATGCATCATAGATTACCAGGTCAATCTGCTGCTCCTGGATCTAAGATGGCAGTGTTTGTTTCCATGGAAACTCTTTGGAGTTTCCACGGAACTGGCACTGGTGTTTCCGATTTTTTTTGTGATTACTTTAAAATTGTGTAGGCTAAGGGTGGAGAGGCTGTTATCTACGCAGTCATTTAAAATCGTATTTTTCTCATTCCTTAAAGGAATTGCGCCCCTATTTTGACAGCTTTTAAATTCTTAAATCCTGTGTCATTTCTGCACATTCATTGCACTAGAATGTGAGGGAGCAGGGATGTCTGTGCAATGAATGAATAAATGAGGACATTCTAACCCTGCAAAGCAATTGGTTATGGAGTAGACAGGTGCTGCATTCCTTTCCCCTACTTGGTGACAAAACAGGCCGATTCCATGTTGCTTCCTGCTTCCTGTTTTCTACTAACCTTTTTCCCCACCGGCGACCACACAGTGGCCTGGCCCAAGTGGTTGATGACCCATAACATTCCACTGTTACTGTGCATTTTTCACCAGCGCGCTGTGACATCCTGGTATCATTATCAGTGACATCAAAGTTAAAGGAAAGCCATTCCTGTTAAGCTTGCCTCATGGAAAGTGTCTCACAGGACAGGACTATCAAAAAAAGCAGACATTGGCAGGCCATATCAAAGGTGCCTGACATATTTTGCGCCTGGTTGTAATTCTTGATGTTGCTCCTTTATTAGCCTATCAATAGGAGGAAGGGATTGTGTGTCGCTGTTCCAAAGTTCAGAAGATTGTGCGTTCGTTTTTCCTTCGTCTGGGGCACAACAATCCCGCGTACAGCACTGTTAGTGTTTGTCACTGTTAAACCATACATTCCTATGTCGCCCCTCTGCCAGACAGAGGTGGAACTGGATAAGGGCACATATTTGCACTGTGACAGAAGCCTTCCTTGAGTTATTCTGTGCCTTGCCTACAGGCAGTGAATGAGGGATGAGAAGCGCACCATTAATCCTCCGTTATTCTGAGGTGGCAGAGATACTTTATGTTTTAATAAATAAGAATTTGACAAGTTACAGAGTCCCATGTTTAAGGGCAGAGCTAAAGGTTTGCATGAATAGATCGCATTGTGACTAGCATCGTAGGTCCAGACATGACTACGCCAGACTACACTTTAAGATAACACTGTGTCCTGTGTAATAAATAATATAGAGAAATATCAGTTGGCATTGTATCAGACATGTCTGCTCTTCCTGCTTAGAAGGCTTACTGAAGCCTTTGTGTAAAACATAAACATTTCATACATCATCCAAATGTGCCAGAAATATGGTATTAACAAAAGCATATAAAGCAACGTGTATAAACGTGTGACCTGACCACCTTTAAACCACAGGTCAAATGTGAAAGGTGTATTTAAGCATTTAATTGAACTTTCATATATACTGTATGTCATGGTGCACGGAGGTACAGACCCAAACGCTAGACACATAGCTAAATTAAACAAGGTTTATTTACCAAAAAGAAACAAAAGGCAGGAACACAGGGAACAACGCGACTTTGACATGATATCAACAATAACCGACACAGAACTGGGGAAAACACTGGGGCTAAATACACAAGTAGATAAGACATGAAGACAGACCACTGGTTTACAACAACAAGGAACAGGTGCAGCACATTAGACGTGATTACACAGACACGGGTGGAATTAACGAGACTGGGAACACTGGGCAGGGAGTGACGGGCAAACAGGCTTGATATACAAGGTAAACACATGAAGTGACAAGACTAACACAGGACTGGGGTCATGAAACCTTACACTGTACGTATAATTCAAAATTAAAATGTGACCTTTTGTTAACAGCGGAATTTCCTTCCTTTATCCCATTATACAATGAATACAACTTTTTCCTATCCTGAATACGTTTATAGGCGATTCATACCTGGACAAATACAACATTTATAATTAGTAAATGCAAATATAACTGTTGTGAATCTGGGGATGTCCTAATGAATGGCAGTGCACACAGGCTGGCAGGCGATAATATAAAACAAAGAATAAATTATACTGCCACCATCAGCAATGTTAGAAAAAGTGTCTCTAAATGCTGTATCATCAATAACACAGCGCACACCCTATAAGTTGTCTTTATTTATCGAGCACGTTGCACAATTTGAAACATAACCTTCTCTATGAAAACCAGAAGCAGAATAATAAATCATCAAACAACACCCAAATACATGGAACACACAGCCATTTCATAACTACTGTAGATGTGCATAGTTTAACATAAAACCGCATAAACTGGAGTTTCAGATGGAAATGGTTGAGTTCTTCATGCGACAGTGTCACGTTAAGTATACTGGACAGCCTACTGTGTAGGTGGCCCGCATGCTCTACACCCCAAAAGTCAAGATTTCCAACTGGAAAGAAAGAGATATCTGATGATGTGTGTTTTGGAGATACACAATGTAAACTGTCTGTGTGTGTCTGGGACCATAAGGTCACGCCAGACCTCACTTTCCTGCGGGGGCGGGGGTGGGCGTGGGGTGTCTGGCTGGCCTGCCATGCCATTCTGACGGTGCTATCGGCCTGGCAGTAGTGGGCCCCTATCTGCTCCACCTTCCTGGTGACAGTCGCCCTCTTTTCCTCTGCTGCCTGCAGGTTTATCCTAACGCCATATATTAGTGGAAAAAGAAACAACAAAGCATTCCACAGACACTCATTTGGCTTCCTGCCCACACGTGACACCAATGCCTGCTGCCGCACTGTACGGGGCAATGCACTGCCACCGTGGCTCCAGAAGGGGGCGGAAGGAACAGCCGAGGCGGCAGGAATGAGAGAGCGATGGGGTGGGGAAGGGGGGAGCTACCACACATGGTATAAGAAGCCTGGAGGGGAGGTTAGTTCCACACACCTGTTGCTGTGTCTGCATCTAGTATACACACCAGTAAAGGGTTCTGGCTGCTACCCGGCATGTCAGTTGGATATTGCTACCTGACTTCGTTCACATACCCACAGATGAAGATGATGACAATGGCTGTCTCCATATCCAGGATATTCACCTTTCTTCTCACAATCTGTGTCATCTTGAAAGATGGTAATTGTTTTATCATTGTTTTGCTAATACGTTATGATTGAGTAATGTTTGAGTACCATGTTGTATGTAAGACCAATTTCTCTCAGAATACTCTATTCCTTAGGCCAGTTTATTATTGTAATAAAAGAGATGTTTCCAAAAGCTCTTAAAGTTTTGTCAGTCAAATGTTTTGCTGCATATTGCATGAATCAATATGTCATGAAGGCATGCAGCCTGTATGGAGATGGTTTATATTTGTTACTGCACCCAGTTTCCTGTACACTTATAACAGGCTTAACATGATGCCAGCCTTGCAGAGCTTGCTTTGATAAGCAGCCCATGTTTCACTAACTAAATATTTATTTTACATGGTCAAAGTTTCTTCAGAGTTATATTTGTCCTGTTATTAATCAAGATATCATTTGTTTGACGACACCATTGGGTGTTTGCAAGACCCGCCACTGAGATGTGTTTATATTTACCTGTGATAATCTATTAACTGTTATTAAACGCTTCCAAGGTATATGTTTAAACTAATTTATCAGCCGTGCATTAGTTAGCACTTTTTAATCGCAAATCCTTTGTGTCAAGGTTTTGGGCTACCCATATCTGACCAGCCTGGAACACCAGCCCAGATACGGACCCAGTCTGTCGAGCCACACCACGTGAGGACCAAGCGTTGCTCGTGTAACAACTGGCTGGACACAGAGTGCATCTACTTCTGCCACCTAGATATTATTTGGGTCAACACCCCAAGGTAGGCTGAAATAGTTCCAGAAACATCTAATTAGCCTAATGGACGCAACCTATATTCATTAGATAAATCATCTCCATGCAGTGAACATGTTTTGATGTGTACACAGGAAGAGAATACAAACATCATCAAATGACATGCGTACTTTCCTCCACAGTAATGTCCTGCCCTATGGCCTGGGCAGCCCGCTGTCCCGACGCCGTCGTTCCACCGACCGCTGTGAGTGCGTCCACCCCAAAGACCCCACCTGCTCCGACTTCTGTCTGCACAGGTGAGAACACTCCCCACCACAACACGTATCTCCTCTGGATTGTAGATGGGTATCGCAGTAGTGTCTGTCACATTCCAGTGTTAGTCATGTGTGAGAGCCGGCATGAGGGCTGGGGAGCAGTCACAGCGAGAGAAAGCATGATTGTATCTAACGTATTGTATGGCACCATCGGGGTAGTGGTTCAGAGAAAGGCCTGCATATTCCTGGAAGCTTGAAGATGTTGCAAAGGATTACCGTATTAGCTGTTATGCTATTTTTAGAATGTTTTCAAGTAAAAAAAAATGCTGCATTCTTCTGCACTCTTACAAATAAGAAATAAGAACCCCCCCATCCCGGTCATAACACAGCTTTGCTATCTGTTCACAGGTCGAAGGATCCTAAAATGGGTTCATTGGAAGAAAATGATAGCCTATCAAAAATAAAGCTGTTGACCTCTCTCAGGTAAAAGAAGACAGAAATATACATTCTGCATACTGTGCTGCCTGTGTTTGAAGCCTTTCGTAAACTGATTGATTTAGCCTAAATCTAACATTTTGTCTGGGCTTCTCTTTTTTTGCTTTCAACAGATCTGTTGTTAAGTCCAACGTGGCATCTGTACAACACGCTGTGTCCTCCCGGAAGACTCATTTGACAGACAGCAGGCTGGACAAATCAGACTGGAGGTAGACGAAGAACAGAAGAAGATAGATGACCACATACATTTACTTGAGGCTTTCAAGTATAACAGCAGAATAAGCTTTAAACTCCTGAACCACCAACATAACCACTAGAAAGGGAACAAACGTAATGTATCCCTGGACAGACCATGGTTGAACACAATGGATCTCTTGAGATTAGGTAATGCTGTATAAAGAGGGTATGATTTATTGGAAGGCCATACCACGGGGTCCCAGCAGGGAATGGACAGTTAAGCACCCCTGGGCTGGAGATCGAAACACGGAAGAAACAAGAGGAAAGTTTCAACCTCCTGACATTCCTTTTGTCAGTTTCCAAAGAATGAATCAAATTGCACTAGAGGTGGACATTGCGGTCTGGATTAACCTCTAAGACCCAAGAGGGTTTCCTTTCATTTCCAGACATTTTACTTAGTTGAGGATATAGATTAAATGCTTTACATACTGTATATCATTGCTTCACCTCCACATAGGAACATGTGATGCTGTTGGGTATTATGCAGGTGCAATATTTTGATATGGTGATGCTTGTCCATGTTTACTCAATGATTTGGAATGATTGAATTCCTGTTGAAATGTTCAATTCTTTGTTCGTTTTGGTAAATGAATTGTTGTTTTAACATTTGTATTCCTCTGTATCAGAGGTGATATCTAAGGTCCTCATTCAGGGCAGAACACAAGTCTTCTCAGTTATCAGGCAAAGCTTTGAGAGACACAGCTCACATAGTAATGCCAAGCATTTCCTTATTGAAATGAAGGACTTCTCCAGTTGACCTTTATTAGCGGCCACTTAGTTTAATCAGTCACACACACACTCATTGCAACAACAGGTCCATTGTTTTGACGGAAGTCTTTATTGCATAGCTACTGTTGAATGTTTTTATTGAACATGGGCCAGCAGGTTTCAATGATAAAGAGCCTGCAAAACAATCAGTGTTGTTTTTTTTCTCCTCTAACCAATTTCAAGTGAATGCATTTGAAATTAATTGTCTGGAAACTATGACATTGTCTTGAAGCAGTTTGACTCCATCCTGCAACCATTATGTGTCTGAATACAGCTACGGTGAACTACAAATCACTTTGCTTCAAAGGCTCTCCCCTGCTAATCTGCATAAACCTGCATATCACATGCTGGCATTTATTTACTTAATGTGTTTAATAATGAACAACCTTTGATGTTTACCATTCCACACAGATCAAATGCTGTATATGTAGTCATTAATTTATTTAACTTATTCAAAAATATATTTATATTTGTACAAATGTCACACTGAAGGACAGTATATCTGAAGAAATTAAAATGTGTAAATCCTAGTTCTTGTTTGAGTTTTGTTATTTGTGATTTATGTTCATGGTAAATGTGTACAAGAATATGAACTAAAACTTCAGAGAAACACACTCTCCCATCCTTTTGAACCAATAGATTTAGCTACTTTCTAAGTCTGCATGGTCATTTCATTATAGGGTCTATGCTGTTGTTGCACATTAACGCCAAAAGTGTATATAAAGCATGATGCAGGCGTCTTACCACTATTTTAGTTTAAAGATAGCAATATAGCCTACACCATTAAATAGTGCCTATTTAACGAGAATAAATAAGAACAGCTTAACGTAAATCAAAGATATCTCTCAACTCTGTTGTTTTAACTGACAGAAAACCTATGTACGGTTGTGTTTGACTACAATCATATCCCATATAATAGACCAGACACTGGACATATAGTGAGTGGCAGGCACCTTGTTGGATTAAAAGGACACTAATGACTATGAGTCTTCTAACACTCCTCCTGTTCTTTACTCGAGCTGACTGACGTCAGTGTAAATAACTACATGTCGGTCAGAAGTCATGAACCCCCCTGGCCAACACTTCAGAGTAGGAATAGCTGACTAAGTGTCAGAAATGAAAACAGGATGCTTTTTCAACATTCTTTACACATTCCAATAACACAAGAGAGAGAACATGGCGGGTGAAAAACAAAGTGTCTCCTTATGAGGGGAACTGATATGGGATTGAGATTGTTGCCTGCCTAATCATGCGGTTGTCAAAACATTGCATTGTTTTTGCTTTGTTGTATTTCATACTCCCTGTGCCGTTGTTATGTTTTTGTGTTCAAGAATACTTTCCCGGCAGATGTTAAGTCATGATTGCACGACCATGATTGAAACTGTTGTTTTTAAAGTCACTGAGTTCTCTAATCCATTTTGTGTTGGCATGGAACTAAGTCACACATTCACATGAAGCAACGCAGCAGCACATGTAGACGTGATTAAACACCGTCATGCCATCTAATCATGGCGCTAAAATATAGCCACGGTTGAAGCTGGTGCTATTTCAAAATAATAGCATGTTATATGAACTAGAAAACATCTTTCACTGCTTATACAGTACCTGTTACCACAACACCAACATGAAACATGCAGTATGAAATGGCTTTACACAGTGAGGCCAGCGGTGTTGACTGAGAATTCTGTAAGAGTCGGTATCTCCACATTCCTGCTTTTCCTGGTTTTGTTTGGCTGAGTCTGGAGGTGGCTTTATGGGGACAAAGAGGACAACGGCGGCGGGCTATCGCCATGGGTCAAAACAGAATAACTGGCCCCTTAGAATGTGCCCTATACCATGTCGTGCTAGTGTCTGGCTGGCTGAGAAGAGGGATAAACATGAGCCGCAGGTCAGGGAGTTAAAGTGAGGCTAGTTTCATGGAGAACAATTCATGCTATCAAAACAATGATTGCGGGGGAGGAATCATTTGTGCCGATGTGTTACTCGCTTAGCTGGACGAATAAACAATGAAGGCATAGTTATGAATCTCTTGAATTCCTGGATGCTGTCTCACTGGGGCCAAAGTTGAAACGCATCAAGCAGCAGCACTCTAAGTATTCTAAACAGTCATTAACTATCTCCATTGACTTTCCCATGAAGTGTTATACTGTATATCTGGTGGCTCGGTCCATTGGTAAAATGCCCAGACGATGATTGCTCTTTGTCTTCAAGTAGGCCAGACCACCTACCAGAAATTCCTCCGCCGGCTGTAAACAGACATTGTTTCTGTAGGTAACCTCCACCATGGCATGCCTGTACTAGATGGCATTCCCCCCCATATATTTTCGATTGCCATCAGTGTCTCCTGTGTTCCGCCACACGTACGCCCGATGAGTCGATACCTCAGCCCAGTACGGTGGCATGTTGCGGTGGTGCCACAAGGTAAACAATCTGCCCGCTCTCTGTAAACAGCCGCTGTCCTCCGTCCCGCAGATGGCTATCTTAATTTCTCATTGAAAGGCCCAGCGATGTCCATCTTGCTATCATACGCAGACGTAGAGAACTACAGCTATGCAGGTAGATGGGCCCTGAGCGGACCAAGAGTGTGGGAGTGCACGTCCACTGTGTTTAGGTGGACAATGGGGTTGGTACATACAGTACTGTACACTTCTCCTGACTCTGACCTTTATAGCATTTCTGCTGTATAAGAAATGTATCAAACACTGAACATTGTGTGAAAATCACTGCTTTTATGGTAAGGCCTATAGCATAACCTCTGTGTAGAGCAAGACATCATGAACTAACAGCATGCATTTGAAACAATCATACATGTTTTGAAGATATTGCTGCATCGTTGTTGCTTATACAGAATATCTACGGGTAGTTGTGAATGATTAAACATGTTTATATGACTTCACCCTTTCTTAGATCATTTGTATACTTTGGAGGAGTTTGGGGGTCCGTTACAGCTCCTATTGATGTGTAATGTACTAAGCATTTATCATGCAGTACATATATGAGGAAAGGTTGTGGAGCGGCTATTGCTTTCTTTGGGAAATATCAGAGGACACTGAATCTGCTCACAGTCCAGCAAGGCCTCATTTGCTTGTATACCAGGCCATGCATACATTCAGTCAGAACTGAGAATAGGCAGTGGATGTTGGGATTAGACACCTCCTGTTATACACAGCCCCATAACCTAAAAGAAACACATGCACCAGTAGTTAGAAAAGAACAATATATTTTCTTAGTAATAGATTATGTACAGTTTACCTGCTGTAAAACAAGTCAAATCTATTTAAACTTAGATACAGTATGTATCTGCTATAAGTATCTGGTGTGCCATAAATACAACAAATATGATATTTATCCACACACAAAAAAAATGAATGAGAATTATGATGTAACCATATGTGTAAATTAACTAATTGATATCAGTTCACTGGTCATAGGTGTTTT
Organism: Typhlichthys subterraneus; assembly: GCA_027564835.1. Taxonomy (NCBI): domain Eukaryota; kingdom Metazoa; phylum Chordata; class Actinopteri; order Percopsiformes; family Amblyopsidae; genus Typhlichthys; species Typhlichthys subterraneus. Next base: position 4,116 of record JAODUH010012041.1, on the reverse strand, counting down.
TTGCCAGGACAGTTTGGAAAGGTGTTTCCAGAATTCATACCTCTTTTCAGATGGTTTTGCCTTATTGTTGAGAAAGACAGGTTGTGAGGGACTAAATAGTAGGCAAGCAGGGTTGAGTGAATGGTTGGGCATTTATTTTCCCACACTCAAAATATAAATAATCATAAAGTGAAAAAATGTATATGACATGTACACGTGAAATGTAAGTAACAAAAATTAGGTAAAGTTAAGAAACCATCACCTAACGTGTGAACACAACATTACTGACCTAAATGGTGGTGATAAACAATATGATAGCAGTTAGTAGTATTCCAATCAATGGTCATGGTCTGCCTCAGGTGTACATGCCTCCAGCATGGACTCATGGAACAATGTGCAAACATGTAATGTCAAATTAAAGTATGAAACAATAAGTGTATAATTCATAAATATTAAACAAAAAAGATTTACAGACAGCAGCTTAGATGTAGGCCGTCGCATAGGTAAAGGGAATGCACATTTTGCTTTTGATTTACAGTAAGACATGGGGATGTCCATATTCTTACAGTACCAGGCATGCCAGCAGTTAATCAACGTGACCGTAATGAATGACATGAATGCTTCCTATACAGTACAGTGTGAATATTGACTTGCAGGTATACTGTATATGGTCGTTGTCACATCTGGCTTTGATGGTACATATTTGTGTTGTAGTGTCTCGCTACTCTCTTCCAATATTACAGCATACAGTATGACATAATCACATAATCACATAAAACTATAAAAGGCCAAAACATTCACCAACACCAAAAACAGTCATCGTGGGAAATATATAGAGAAGATAGCGGCAGGAAGTTTTGCTAGCCATATTGGCATGATCAAGACTCGATTACAGGAAAGTATAGGGGAGAGGGTGTAACAGTTTAACATTTTGGATTTCGTTTACTGATAAATTTATGAAATGATTTTTCTGATAAATGTACTCTATTCTGTATACTATTTTCAGACAAATAATCTTTCAACGGGCACCTGGACATTGAGGTTGTTTACGATATCAAGCTGAACACGATGACCCAGGCATCAACTCAACAATCATAACTGTCTAATAATTGTCTAAGCATTGCCTTAGATTCAACAGACACATGCTGTGTGTGTGTGTGTGTCTAGACAACAGTTCAACTGCTTATTCGATGATGAGTGTGATTTACATGCCTGTGACAAACTGGAATTGACCCAGCCATGCGGGAAGTACAGGAAGATATGAATGTGGTTTCATTTAGTATAATGTCAACAAGGACTTCAGTGGGGTGAGACAATGTCTGCAACCCTAAAGGTTATTATCTTTGTTTTGTGTTTTATTTTTAACATGAACTCAGTTCTTTCATGTTGTTATAGAGCATGGCTAGATAAACAACACCGGTGCTTCACCTGTCAACCTTTTCAAAGCATCACCATGCCAAATATGTTAGAGGTGACAACGTACAAAACCCTTGTTGCACAAATGGATAATGCTGATTGAATCTAGATAGGTAAATGTCATTAGATACTGTGTCATGGTAAATCTTTTTTTAGAGCATTTCCTAACCACTAAAATGTCGACCCCATTCTGTACAAAAATACCAAAGCTTTAGACACATTTTATCTTCTACACTCAACTAATGTAACATTTTCCAGATCTCAGGGTAACCAAATATCCCTGCAAAACAAAGGACTTTGCCTTAAATAACCCCTTTATCAATATTCCATTATGCTGGCGGAAGCCGAAGGCTGGAGGTCAGCAGATACAGCTTCCATTCCCTGTGTATGAACTTTATAGAATAAGAAAGCCCTTGAATGTATTTGTTCCCTGCTCATCCACCACCAGTTATCATCAGTCATCAGTCCATTATATGTAATCAGACATTGTGCAGGTGTGCAAATATTTTGTACACCTGTCTCTCAATCATGAGACCTTTCAAGCCTTGGTCACAGTGGACCAAGGCAGATTCCAGCCTTGCTCCTGTCTCTAGTCTGTGACCAGAGTCACGTGTTACTATACCAGGAGCAGACTACCTGTGCTGAACCAGTGGTGAATACAGTGATAGATGGTGACGTCTACAGCAATTTGTTTTAAATATTATTATTAAAATTTACAAACGTACATAATTATAGATTATACAGTATAGTAATTAAATATTATCTATTCCTCAGCTTCCTTAATGCATCTGTTTGATTTATTATTTGATTATTTATTTTAAGCATTTTGATGATTTTGCTTGTCATTCTACATTACCATGAAAATAATATCCAAATATATTGTGATAATGTTATGTATAACATATTAATAACATATTAATAACCTTCTCTAAGGCACACACACACACACACACATATACTGATCATAAACACTGATACGTATTCACACAAATACACACCAACCCCTCTTGACATAGATTTGTTTGCTATTCCGTGATAAAACCAGTTTTGTTGTGTGATGATATTCGCATACCTTACTCGTCTGTTTGATCCGGTCGTGATGCTTTGAAAGCCTCCGATTATAAACTACACCTTAACATAAACATTAACTTGATTTAATGTTCGATTTTGGGATTATTAGAAAGTGTCAGTTTTCAAATAAATGGGCCAGAAGATGGATCCATATAATTTCAAAAGCATATTATGGTTTCAGCACACAGTCCCTGCAAGCTTTTTAATTATGTGAATCATATATTGTTGTTATGAGTATTGCCGAATCTATGTTGTTCTAGATCAATGTTGAGAAGGCTATATATTAAGTACAGTATATTATGACCACATAGACAAACAGACGCTGTATCCGATGAGGGTATAGCCTATTGTTGTCTGTTTCCATTCTGACATGGCACTGACATGCGTGGGTTGACTTATTATCAGGCCTCTTGTTTATAATATTACTAAATTTAACCTGTCCGTGCCTTCTCGTGATTTCAGTTTTCCCATTACTTTTATCCCGTTGGTATATTTATGTTACATACTCATACTGTTTGTTATATATACAGTGTAACCACAAGTCTTCATTTTATTAAATAGTCTAATGTATACAGTATATTGCACAATTCATTAATTATGTGTATATTTACTGGGTGCATATTATTGTATTTTACAGCACACATTCCAAATCAGTAATCACAAATATACCCCCATCTCTGTTGTCTATCCATGCATGTATCCATTGTCGGACACACACACACATACAGTATGTGTGTGTTTGTGCTTGTGTGTGTGAGTGTGTGTGTCTGTCTGTCTGTCTGTCTCTATCCATGCATCCATCAATCACCTTCAAACTCCACCCATTATGACAAGGCATTCATTCTCCAACAAGGTCAATTGTTTTTATATTAGTTACAGGACATGAATGTCCAATAGTGACATGGGCACAGTCAGTCTAACATTACATGCATTGTGTGCATTCCATGCACCATGAAAAACTGTGAATATCAGACATATTTATATTTGGACTTTTTAGGGTATGGAGACATTGGTTTCCTCTGTTTGTTCATGGTTTCTAAATTTAAGATTCGGGCGGGTTCCCTGCAAGATCACAATGCTGATTACAAAGTGCATGGAATACAGTAGGATTTTGCACTCCATTGTGGAAAAACAATAGAATGAGGAGCACCATCGTGATAAAAGCCAAGCAATAAGGAGATCTTTCCATTCCTGATCTGATGCTCCCTTTCCTGTATCTAGGCCTGTTAACATTTCCCCTTCAGATATAATGACCCAGTGCTGCATTCTGATCAGGAATAAAATGTTTCTATTATTAGATCACAAGCACTGTATACATAACATGTCTAGGGCACTAAGACTAGACTGTCCCTCTTAAGGTCACTAGGAAGGTGGCTTTTGTATGTTTTTTTCCCCTACCCAACAATTGCGGCCATATAAATTAGTACAAGAAAATGCTTGATAAAAACATCTTCAGGTTACAAGAAAATTCTCGATTAAAACAACTTCAGACTACAAGAAAATGCTCAATTAAAACAACTTCAGACTGGGACTGGCTGTGGCCGCTATTCACACAGTGGCAAGTGTACAGGTATCAGTGGTGGGCCGTCAGGGCCAGCAAGGCCTTCTCTGCTGGCCTAACATAAATCATGATAATAATTTGATAAGTTA
>JAODUH010012003.1:6893-28845 GCA_027564835.1 Typhlichthys subterraneus | reverse complement strand
GAAGCCCATTGATTTGAGTCAGGTGTGTTGGAGCAGGGAGACATCTAAAACATGCAGGATAGGGGCCCTCCAGGACCTGAGTTGGGCACCCCTGACCTAGAGGCTACTCCAGTGGACATGCATGACCCTCACGCCCCTAGATAAGCCAACTCTATTATTACAATACATCTGACAGTGCGGGCAAGACCAATTGTTCATAGAAAGCAGCAGAAACTGTTCCTGCCAGTGTTCCAGCGTCTGTGAAAAGGAGAAAATCAGTGAGGGCAGCACAATCCTTTCAGAGGGCGGATGCAGCCCACACACTGTAAAGCTCGGCCTAATCAGTTCCTCTGAACACCCCCGCCCCCCGCCAGCGATCAGCACACGATCAGAACATGAGCGGAGAACTGACTTGAATTCAGTGTTTTAGATTTGATGACAGCAGCATGGGATGTATGATGATGTTGCAGATAAAACAATCGGAATGTTACAGAAATAGTGGACTTTGCAGTCATATGTGCCAATAAATGATGTGATGCTGCTAAAGGAAATGAAGTGGTGTGTCAACTGTGCAGAACATTTATTTGTTAAAGAATATCACTTGAAACTGTCCCCACCAAAAAATTGCTTGTGTTTCTAGTTTCTTGTGTTGCAATTTAGTGGGGTGTGTCATAGCTACTGGTCAGATGTTATGGATTTAGACGTTCAATTTTCTCTTTGCATTTCAAACAAAGCAAGATGTTGCAGAGGCCAAAACACTTTGATCTAACACACAGATTGTAGCCTTTTCAGAAAGAAAATATGATGATAGCTTTTTCATATAGCCTACTGCAGGGTTGGAAAGTAACTAATTACATGTAATGAATTACTTGTAATCCCATTATGAAAAAACAGAAACTGTAATATATTACAGTTACCAACTAATAGTGGAATCAGATTACAGGTATTTAAAAATGAGATGATTACTTCTAGGACTACTGTCAAATATAAAATGGAAGTTTGCATAAGAAATATACATAAAACAATCGCCTGTTCTCTTATTAACCTTTAATTAATGTTAATCAATAATGTAAATAAAGTCCTACTTTAATCTGATCCCCTGATCAAAATAAACGGTCACAAAAATAGAAAGATTTGGTGCAGCAATGCAGTAAATAGCTTTGTATGGCATTTCAATGGACAATGTTTAGGCGTTAAGTTAGAAATCTAAAAGTAATGGAAAGTAATCAGATTACATTACTAAATTTAGATAATCCAAAAATTACATTAGATTGTAATTTTTGTCTGTTAACTAGTAACTGTAACGTATTACATTTAAAAAGTTACCTACCCAACGATGGCCAACTGTAGGCTACGTGGCGGTTTGATTCAGAGACAGTAATTATGTATTTTATGAACCTTGCTAAACTATTGCATGTACATAAGTGTGCGACACAGGACATATACAACAAGACAATATGGGTATTTCAGGTTCAAGGGGCTCTTGGCCATGGTAGAGACAGATCAGGTTGAGAGAAGAGATTTGTTTAGATTTTTAGCATTGTCCATTGGCCCCTCCTCCCCTGGGCTCAGTGGGGCAACCGTAGCCGTAGATCGTTATAAAAAGGTCCACATGCTTCTCCCTGCTCTGGCATAGAAGCCTATTGTCTGCAGGCTTTGCTTAACTTTTGTCTATGTACGTATACTGACAGTAGCGGGTTGGCATTTAGATGCGCAGAGACAAGCTGCTCCTTCCAGGAGCTCTCTGTGACTGAAAATACAGCAGTTCAACTATTTAACACGCTGATGTCTATAGACGGTCACTGTCATACTTGGTTTTAGACAGCTTCTGTGTTTTATTTATGTTTAGTTTTGGGGTTGGGTGTGATTTTGTTTATTAGTAGTTTGTTATTTTGTGCCCAACAGAATTATTTATGTATTTATTTAGCCAACAAATAGTGACAGACATCTAAAGAAAAGTATTGTTTTTTTTTTTCCTCTCCCCATCTTTCCATATATTTTGACCTTGGCATAACGTTCTCCACGTAGCCTTCTGCTTCGGGCTGGCAGCCGCCACCCTCATCCAGTCCATCGGTCACATCAGCGGGGGACACATTCCCAGTCACCTTCGCCTGCTTGATTGGCTCGCAGGTGTCCGTGTTCCGGGCCTTCTTCTATATCGTCGCCCAGTGCCTGGGTTCGATGGCGAGGGCGGCCGTGCTCTATGGGGTCACGCCCCACAACATGAGGGGCAACCTGGCACTCAATACGGTAAGTGTGTGACGCTGAAACGATGGCCTTTAATTGGGAAAGGAGTATTTAAATACATAGAAATACCAGGAAAAGGGACTACTTTGCAGATACAGTATATTCTAAGTACATGTATTACATTATCTCCTGTCAGAAGTAAATTAATTGTGCACTTTCACTAGTAAACCTGGTCATGTGGTTTCCCACAATTATTTAAATAAAAATAAATATATACATTAATTTCTTTCAATATCAATTGATGAATAATACATCTAGCTGTGTAATAAGTACAGTCAATAGAAGGGGCAGGATAGTCTATAGTGTTGTTTGACTCCCATATGGGAAGGTCAGGGGTTCGAGCCCTAGAGATGGCCCTAACTGTAAGCAACTCCTATGCCCAACCACGTAACTTACGATGAGTGAATTGCAAGGAACAGGTGCTCCTTGTAATTGCACTCATTGTAAGTCACGTTGGGTACCAAGGTAATGACAGTCAGCAGCTTGTTGTCTACATCTTCGCTGTGACCGACGAGAGGCGCAATGGCCGCCTCGGCTCTATCGCCCTGGCCGTCGGATTCTCTGTCCTAATGGGACACCTCCTCGGGGTGAGTGGGCTCCCATGTTGGATTTAGGGGATGGCAAGGTATGGGACCATCGTGTATCGAGATAATAATACTACTCAAGGTCATATCATTGTGGTGAATTTACATTATCGGTATAATCGTGAATATCTTCACAAAAGTATGAATATCTTTAAATATGAATATCTTCACAAAAGTATTAATATTAATACTTTTAATATACAATATTCCTTCTCAGTATATAGTTGTTTGTCAGTTTTTAAAATAAATACGTAAATAAATAAATAAATAAATAAAGTATTAATATCTTCTCAATATATGGTTGCCTGTGCTCGTTCGTGTTGGTTCTTCTGCATTAAAAGTATAATTCACATTCACCTGATCCTGTATGGATCCAGAGCTCTCGCTTTTAAATCTGATCTGTGATCATGAAGTCCAGTCCAGTTTTTTATATTTTATTACATGGGGAGCACATGTGCTTATATTTACATAAAATGAAACACACAACATACAAATTGGAGCTCAATCGTTAAACTTGGAAAAAGTTGGAAATGTAAATCAGAGACAAGCTTGTCTTTTACAGCAGTAGTTATTCATAGATGAATGTACAATTGTGTGCAAGTTGGCTTGCAATTATCTTTGCGTTTCTTCCAGGAAAGACGTTGAACAAGTATTGATTTGTGTTTTTTGACAAAAGCTTAGGAGTGGTATTTTAACTTGTTGTTGGAACTCAAAGGCTGCCTGATAGTGTGGTGCCTTCTAGTCATGTTTGGTCCTGGTGTCTTTTTTCATATAAGGAGGTGGGTCACAAATGTCAAACTCAAAGTCAACTCAAGGTCAACTCAGTGCGACTGAAACATTTAGCTTGCTTGTATGAGGCGGTAAATGTTCATACAGTACACAATGAGTGAATGAAACTTGAACGCAAAGCTCCAAATTGTTTTCTCAATCCCTCTCCCCTCCATCATTCCTGCATGTACCCTATCTCACTTTGTTTACATGGCAGCCATCTTGTTCAGTTCTAATCAGAGAATGGCAAGTGCTGATAGAAGCACTTCTGTGAAGATGGGAGGGAGACAGGGACAGGGACATATTACATTTTTTGTTTTTGTGTAGATAATGAACCAGACCAGCTCATTCTCACTTTCCGCTCTCTCAAACACTTTAACAGTTTGATTTCACTGGCTGTACTTCGATAGACTTTCCGTTTTAGTGTGTTGACCTTCGGATTTGTACTCTAATAGAAAAGCCTTGTGATGTAGTGTAAAATGTTTTTCTTGATTGATCAAAATGAATGGGTAAATATATAATATCCAAGTATGTCATGTCTCCTCTTTGGCACATGGTTAATGTTTTATGATATGCAGTTTACAGAGTATGCCAGTCATACAGCAATATGTCATGGTGAAATAGACAACCGCTAAAGTGTTGTCTCTCGTATAGACTGATCAATAGCATACACTAGGCTGGAACTTGAACTGCTCCAGTCAGGGATGACCATTTAGATTTCGACAATATAAAGAAGTTGCTCAGAAAAGTAGCCATTGCGATGCTGACATCTCTTACAATACCAGCTGCAAATCCTGTCTGTACTGTACGGAAGTTAGTCTAGTCTTGCTTAAACCTCCCTGCATAGCTAATGGAAAGGACATTTACTCGAGGAAAGTAAAGTGTTTTTCATATTTTTACAGATATTTTATTCATCAGTGTTGTACATGAAAGACATACATACTATTGGACACAACAGCCCAGGACCAAAAATAACATTGATTATTAGCATGCAAAGTAAGCTTGTAAAAATGTATTTATTTTAGCAGAAAAAGTGCTCAGGTACACTAACTGGGCTTGGCAATGTTGAACATATAGGTAATGATGGCTAATTACGATTCATGCCTTAAGGTTGCTGTATTGTACACTTTCTAAATGTAGGCAATGATAGCATCAATAAACAATTTATCAGTCATATTAATTCAAATAATTATGTACATCATAATCTCTGCCTTAAAAGAACAGATGAACACTGACATTACCTTGTGGAACTCACATTGTAGTATAGGCTAATGTCATGTTATTACATGTAAAGTAACAAAAATTAAAATATGGATTTAATATACTCTGATCATGACCGCAAATCAGAATGCACTCAACCTGGAAATGGACATAGAATATGACAATATAAAATGGGATTATGCACACAGAAAACACAACTCTAGGCATGAAAATAACAAATTACAAAATATATAAACAAAATATTTGGGGTATATACAAAAAATATGTTCTCTAAACTTTATTCATATTACATATGAATACATATTAATCTTACTTCTGGAATATTCATAGTAGCCTACTGTTCATTCTATTATTAGCCATCACCACTTGAATTTCCGTTACCATAAAAGCCTATCAGAGGAAATATTTCAAAGTCATTATGAGCATTCCTGATGTACAAAATGTACTTAACTGTCATGTTATTCAAGAATCATGATAAAACACTGAAAATAAATGAAGAGTTATATACTCTTATATGAAAGAAATCAACCTTAACATGCAAGTAAATGGTAGAAGGGCAGGACTAAACATATTATAGAAGCTTTATACAATTTCTATAATCAGTTCAATTCTAAAACTTTCCATCAGGGGAACATACAAAATAGTGAAAGGCACAGCCGGTTGAATAATAATTGGTTTAAATTCTAAGTTTGATACAACCTATTGTTCACAGAAGTGTATTCTGGCTTCAGCTCAGTAGAAGTGATGTTATGGCGCCATGCTGATGGAAGTAGTATTGTTGTATCTAGGGCAGAGGTCTTCAACGTTTTTCGGGCCAAGGACCTCTTGACTGATTGAAACATGGCACAGGGACCCCCTATTACATATGGTATAAAATATATAGTTGCTGGGCCAACAATAAAGTATAGTGCCATGTACAGTATAACTAAATAAGCCAAATAATTATTGACAGTTTTATATATTTATAACACAGGTTGTATTCATGTTAATGTGTATTTTCTGACACATTTTCTAAAAATATTGGAACAAAATAAGTTTGGGATCAAATAATTTGGAGGACCTCCTGCAGTACCTCTGAGGACCCCCTGTTGAAGATGTCTGATCTAGGGTGTCAGCAAAGCAACTTACCCTTCTATCATAGGTTTTTTATCAGATCTTCGATTTCCATGGGGAAGGCTGCATCGGGTCTGTAAATCACATGCACACAAAGAAACAGACATGCAAAATTGGTCAAACCTGATTACTATATTTGTGATACAGAATTATATATATATATTATTAATAATTAGTATATGAATTTATAGAATATTAAGCAGTTTGACGTACACTACAGAGTAGATTGGATTGTTACACGGATGCATCTCTGGTGCAGGATATTGTTGGAAAATATTTCTGGAAACACAAACAGAATGTACAGTAGCAGAGGTAAGATACTTCAGCTTCCTCATTACATAATGAGTCATGGAGAGTAGGAAAATGCATGAGACTATACTAGAGTGCACGATATTGATAAAATGTGATATTGCGATATTGATCATGAAAATTGCAATATCGATATTAATTTCAATACTTTTAAACATAAGTAAAAACACAAAGGTTATGGGAAAATGCTTCAAAATATATTCCTAACAACAAATTTTCAGCTGACAGTCATATTGTACTGGTATAACAACAGTAATGCCAAGCTACCGAGGAGGCATTCTTTTTGGCCACTGATGTTTCCTCTTTGAACTCTATGCCATCAGCTTCCTCATCCACACATTTGACTTTTCTGTCTAAATCAAACACAACTAAGCCAAACAGCCAATTGAAATTGGATCTCTCCACAAAATAAACAGAATATTGCACTTCCTGCAATATTTTCGATATGATATTGCGCAACGTGATATTGCGATAATGATACTGAGTCGATATATAGTCGATGTCGATATATTGTGCACCCCTAGACTATATATATATATATACAGTATGTACACTGCATACAATATTGTATTGGCGCCACCTTATGGTCACAAAATGAACCTATATCTCTCTTAAATGGTCAGCTAGCTGAAAGTCAAAACAAATAGCGCAACTTCATTTACCGTGAGAGATTACCATGCGAGATTATCTGTAATATTCTGTAGATTTGTCCATGGCATGTGAAGCAGAAATCAATTTGATGGTTTCCCAGAAGTAATATTTAATATTTTAAACATCCATATTTTAGGGGTTTCAGAATTGAATCGCAATTAATCGCACGCTTTACGTGCAAAACTGTTCATTAATCGCATAGATTTACCTGTTAAAATTTTAAAGTAATATTTTTTAATAACAAGATAATGCTAACTTTATGCACATTTTTGTATTAATTTAAAAAATATAATAAATGTATGTTAAATGTTGAACGTTGAACAGGTAAAAAAATGCAATTTATTATTCTCAATTAAGCCCATAAAGTGTGCAATTAACTGTGATTAATCGTGATTAAATTCAGACAGCCCTAATATCAAAAAATATCTGAGGAGTTTGTTGTATCTATTTTAGTGTATTATGCCTCCAAGCACTAGGGGGCGCATGGTAAAGGCTGAGGTCTACCTGTATCATTTCAGCAAATAGCCATGTAAAGAGAGAGTTGCGTCATCTCCGTTCACTCCAATGGACCGTTTTTTCACAGCAACTGAGCCTAAAAATAGTTCCCGTAAGTTAGCCTAAATACTAAAAGTAACCTATAAATTCTATTTAAAATGTAAATCCGTGCATTTATTGACTACTAATTGCCCAAAAATGAAGTTTTATATATAAATATAAATATATATATATACATTTTTTTTCTTTTTTCTTTTCTTTTTTTTTTCTTCAAACTGTCCACCAAGCACTTTTTGGAACTATTTTGCCATAGGTTTAGTCTCTCCACGAACCATGTGAACATTGACAAATTTGAACATTCATTGGCAGAACTGTTATTTCCATGGCTCTGGCCACCAGGTATTGCTAGTTGGACAGAAGCCAGGTACCTGCTGGAACTATGCTTAAACTACTGTATCATCCTATATGTCAGAAATAAACATTTTGGACGTATGTATTGGAAGTAAGATAAAGCAAATTAATACATATTATTATACAGTATTAGTAGATTTGTGAAAATTATTCACTTCAATTAGCAGCTACTACCTGCCAGGAGCAGATGCAGTATACGTGTAACTGATACAGTATAACATTAGTTTTTTGAGCTATAAATGAAGTAATAGGACTGATCTGTGAGGAAACACATAAATGCTGGTGTTAATTATGACAAAAGTCTTGTTTTTATAAAAATCACAATTTTATGAGCTGAACATTTTCAGCGGTACACTTAGTACGCTCATACTTATATCAAATTAAAATGTTAACGTTAATGTTAGTGGGGGTCCCCCTCTCAGCCCCTCCCCTCACTCACACCTTGATGCAATTTTTCAAAGCTGTAGTAGGCTCAGCTGGGGTGCAGTTACACTTTAAGCTGCCTTCAGGTTGTATCGGAATTATGGTACATTAAATACAAATTTCCGACTTGAAGTTTTAACTTCAAGGGGGAAATTTGAAAATAAGTTTGCTAGCCAAGTCTCGAGTTGGGCTGACCTTCAACTTTTCAACATGGTCATAGAAGAGAAACCTATTTTGATCCATGATCTAGACCTTGCAATTTCGAGTAAATGCAAATACTAACTAGTAGGGAAGTTTCTAAATTTACGTTGTATATTACAGCTTTGTCTGACACAGTAAGGCGTGTTTTTAATTACATATTTTTAGTTTCAGGTACTAACGACACATCTAAATCTTATATGGGAAATAAATTCAAATGTACATTACAGAATTACGAGAAAGAACAGTGGGCTTTCATTTGATTTCTCTCCTACTACAAAGCACTGCATGTCACAAAGGCCATGAGATACTCGCACTTCCGACTTCACAAGTGAGAAGTAGACCTTCCTACAAGCACGTGAACGTGGTATAAATCACTACACCATCATTTGTTGCTTTAAAGATGTCTGTGGTGTGGATGTTACATACAGTATGGCAAGTGTACAGTACTACTAATGCTCTGCTAAGCAATGTCTTACACCAAAACAAATATTCTTAATATTTTAAAGCATGACATGGATATTGTCATATATATGTATATATGATACTGTTTCTGAATGAGTTAATTTAGTCTCCATAACCTGAACTACTCTGATCGACTCACTGGGCATGTACAGAGGATCAGCAGATACTGTATGGCCCCGGAACAGCTGAGGAAAATTAATAAAAAAAGAGGTGGAGTTGGTGTGTCACTTACATAGGGTACACAGGAGGAGGTGTTTCACTGGGAATCATACTAGGAACATTGGTTGCCACTTGGCCTGCTTCCCTGTAAATATATACACACACACACCACTTTAGTTAATGTCACTGTTAAGGTAATGTAAACCTACCAACCAAACAGTCAAACTATTATATATACAGTAGGTCTTAAGAAACATTAATTACATTTACAGAATAATTATACTCTGCAATGGGTTAAAGTTGGGTGAATTTACCGACATGGGCAATCATACTCTCTAAAGAACCAATCATAAAGCATAAATCAATTGTCCAACATTAACAGGTGCTACAGAACTGACATTGGCAGGCACAATGAGATGTCGTTGATATGGGCCCATATATGCACATTATTCATTATATGCATTTTAGTCTTTTAGCTCACTCCCCCAGTCCCTTGATGTCTACTTACACGCCTACTCTTGTCTGCAGTGTTGTAGCAATGTAACCATCATTTGAGGGTATTGGATCATCTGTGGACAACGAGAAATTTCAGCTTAATTCATGTGTCAGTCATTTAAAATGTATGTTAAAAATACATGCTGGTTTGTTACCCGTATAGTATTTTTTGAACACGTCGTGTTTAGGAAGTACTTTCGAACCACTCAGGCAGTTGTTTTGGTACAGAAATGAGATGTGGCTGATGTCTACGATGCGGTTTCCAAGACAACGGATCTCAAGGTCTCTCTTGGTGAAGGGTTGAATGTTCTGGATCTTCTGTCCCCCATCTGAGAAAAAATTTAACCGTTTAGTTGCGTTCATTAATAATAAAACCTTAGGTGAAAATTGTATCCCATTTTCCCTGGTAGCATAAGTGAGTATCTCACCAGACAGACACTAAGTGCATGTTTATTAAAAAAAGATAACCCAGCTTGGTGTACAGAAACACTCACTATCAGACGGGGCAACATAAGCAATAGTGATGCCTCCAATCTCAGAGTCACTAAAGCGCAACAGAAATGTCCCGTTGGGCCGGTCTTTAAAGATCAGGTGGAGATGCTCCTTTCCGATGAAGCCGAAGATCAACCTTGTGATGAAAAGGTCACATGTAGCAGACCATATATGTAGTGTGATAATAACTAGCACCAGCTCGTTGGCTGCTCACATGCTCACCCATCACTCCAGTAGCTCTTCAGGTGCTTTTTCGTGAGTTCGATCACCCCTTCGAACCACTGCCAGAAGGTGAATGATCGTCTTGGCAACATCTCCTGCCAGATGGATATGAGGAAGGTGTGTGTGAGTTAGGGCATGTGTCCACCTGCATCCAGCCTCGAATAAATGCTTATTGTTGCTAAGTTACAAAAACTGTCTTCTAGCTAGGGTTGGGTTTCGTTTGGATTTTATCCGGTTCCGGTTACAAAATGGTGCCTGAACTGGTTCTTAGTCATTTGTTCATTGCTGTTCATTATTATTAACATTCTTATGATTCATAGTGATTTGTTGACAGTTCTTAGGCCGCCAGCGCTCGTCGCACATTATAGTAATTTGTTGACTGCCCTGCGCGTTTTAATTTGAAAAGATATTGACGCTGTGTGAATGTTGAGTACTTTTTCCTCTGGCACTTAATAGAATGGACAACCACGCAGACGTGCATCATCTGTAGGTAGTTTACCGTGACAGTTTATAGAGTAGATACAATCTCTAAATTAAAAGATTAAAATTGAATGGAGTGAACGTCTTTTGCAGTGCAAACCGGCTCACCGGCAGACATTCCAGGTAAACATAGACATGTGATCGGTAACGCCGCTATAAATATAAATATAAAATAAGACAGGGCCGTTGATGGTGCATCTGTTTTGAACCTTTTTTACTTTAGCATTTTAAGCATGTTAAGGTACAGTAGCTAACAGTAGCCTACCCCATGTCATAATGTGCGATGACACCTAAGGGAATATATATATATATTGCCATGACTGCACTACACTCAAGCGTTCCTTTCAGTAAAGGTTCCAGTGATCCAGTCCAAGAAAATATTATCTATATACTGTGTGTATATATATATATATGGTCTTATTTTTCGTCATGCTGTTCCTCCTTAGTATTAACTGTTCTGACAAAATGCTTTCCGTTTACAACTGACATGATCAGCTTCTCTCACTATTGTTGATCGTGTGCATGTACATGGTTGTCATTACATTGTGTTAAAATGCATACATACGTTTACAACAGTAAACGTATGTATGCATTTAATTGTGCATTAAACCTTATTGAACTGGCTCCATGACACCATCATGTTACTGAAGTCTCCAGAGATGTCTGGCTTGTCAAAGATCTTCTGCGCCAGAAATTGCTGGTTGTACTGGTCTAGGCAGTGCTGAGTCTGCACCTCAGACATGAATTTAGTGTTGAGTGTCAGACACATTTTGTTCCAGGGAACGCGCTCCGGAACGACAAATGGCACCCTGTCCTGTTGACAACATGGGATGTGTATCGTTCAAACACGGCTGTCAGTTCACAGAAGGATAACAGCTCAACCAAGGAGTGAATCCATAATATCCATATGTACATTAAAAATTAATTAATGTTCATGAATAATTTGTGTTTTCATTCAAACGTCTAGATTTACAGATGTGCCCAGAGACAGCACAAAATATGTTTTCATTTTGAACGTGTCAATGACAATGACAATCAAAACAATGATGTATTTAGCCCTTCCATTTCCCTACACACTGACCACAATGGTAAATGTTTTTCCTCCACTCTGATACTTCTTGTTCTAATACTTCCTGTTTCTACACTTATACTGCATACTGTATGCTATACCCTGTAGGCCTACTGTATATATACAGTATGCTTTGGTGACATTAACATGAGCAGAGCAGAGACGTAGGCTTCAGTTGAGACTCACTGGTTCGGAAAAGGCACAGTCCCATATGACAGTGGCAAGAGCGTTGTTGTCTTGACTACCGTGAACAATTATCACCACTGGCAGCGAGATCGTCTGCAAGGACACAACATGAACCATATAGAAGGTGCTTTAAAAAGGGAATGCATGCATACAGACACATTATTAAAGCCTTATACATGTTCTGTAATATTAATTGAATACAATTTTTTGAATACTAATTTTCTTTTAAATTAGGTTATTATTGAATGTAAGGAACAAAAAACAAACAAAGACATCAGGGGAAAGAAAATGTAACATGATACTAGGGGTGCATGATATTGATAAAATGTGATATTGCGATATTGATCCTAAAAATTGCAATATCGATATTCATTTTGCTATTTTTAAACATGTAAAAGTAAAAGCACAAAGGTTATGGGAAAATGCATCAAAATATATTCATAACATATCAAAACGCATTTTCAACATTGTCATATTGGACTGGTACAGCAGCAGTAATTCCAAGCTACCGAGGAGACATTCTCATTGGCCACTAATGTTTCCTCTTCCATCTTTATTATGTCATCAGCTTCCTCAGCCACACATCTCACTGTTCTGACGCATCTCTCCACTAGATAAACTGAATATTGCACATCTTTCAATATTTTCAATGTGATATTGCGATTATGATAAATTGTGCACCCCTGCACCTGTTTTCTGTCCTGTCACTGACATGATCAGCTTCTCTCTCACCATTGTTGATAATGTGCATGTACATTGTTGTCATTACATTGTGTTAAAATGCATGAATGCATTTACAGTAGTGTGTGTTGTGTGTCTGCGTGTGTGTGCACCTCTGGGTGTGTGTGTATTGTGCACCCCTACATGATACCTGTATTCTGTAGGGGACGTCACGGCCAGTAATGGTGATTTCTGCAGAGAAGAAGAGAGCAAATTTTTCCTCCGTCACCGACTCTGAACCTTTCCTGTCTGCCCTCTTTATCTTCTTGATTGACTGTTGATCAAAAGCAAAGCAAAGGGTTACTTTCTGTCGCTGTGCCCTGCGCGGGCGTGCGGGCGGCTAGTGTCAAGCTGCAGTGTTCTTACCATATTCCTGAAGGTAGCGCACGTGCTCTTGCTGGAGGTGATGTGCTCCAAGATGGCTGTGTTGTTCATCAGCTCGCCAACGTTCTCACTTCAACAAACATTACACAGGACATGCTTCAATCTTTTACTTCTGGGTCTAATACAATAACTTGTGTTGTATGTACAGGCATGCATCATTTAACACCTTAGAACATTTGACTATAATAGTTGCTGCTAAATAAGAATAAAGGTATCACACAAAAACTATCAAGTGTATTGCTAATTTGATTTTAGTCAAATAATGTAGTTTTAAATTAATTAAAATAAATAATTGAATACATGAATTTAATTTTAATAGTCATAATGCTGCTGTATCTATATACGGTGTAAAGCATACAGCGTTTATGCAATGCTCTTGTTAGGGCAATAGTAACGAACCAGCAGTAACCACAGACATACGTACATGTCAGAGCAAGAGTAGGCTTGCATTTTTACAAGGAGACCACAATGTGAAATGAAGCAAAGTGAGCTCAGCTGCATTTCTTAACACCTGGTGTACTGTACAGTTATCTGTAGTCAAGTCAGGGTTTCCCCTCCAAGTCAAATGTCCAATTCCCTGACTTTTCCCATGACTTTCCCACACTAAAACATCAGTATTTCGATGAATGGAAAATCATCGCACTAGTATTATACAAAGTCTGTGTAAAAGGCACAGCCACCATGGCAACGATAAACAAACTATTCCGAAAAATATTTATGTAAAATATTCCGATCAATAATTTCAAGATTACTTTAGACATCTCAAAATGTAAAACCACATCCAGTAACATTTTAGTGGCAGCTTAAATTTAAACACGCAGCAAACAATATTCCCTGATATTCCATGATTCTACCTCAGACATGATTCAATTCCTGACTTTCCATGTCTGGAATATGGACTTCTTCAAATTCCAGAAATTCCACGACCAGTGGGAACCCTGTGTAGTACAACATCACATGTCCTGGCAAATGTAAATGAAGTGACGCACCTTGGCATACTGCCCAGTTGGCCTAAGGTCCTGGCCTGGGCCTCGGTGATGATTTGTGACTTCAGCAGGACTGGTTTTCCTGGGGCAATGTTTTCCCCCAGAAGGTAGCGCACAGTTGTAGAGAACTTTGACTGGGTCTTGATAACCTGCGGTGGCTGTTTCTCTACCAGTACAGAGCTATTAGGGGGCACAAGATGTAAGATAAAGGTGGTAAACAGACAGAAACTTTGTATTTGGAACGGAGGAATGTGATCAAACATGTTACGAGAACACATGGCCTTCTCTGTACTCTCATGTGTGCTACTGTACCTTTGAATCAGAGTCTCGAGAAGACGCTCCAGTCTTTCTAGAAGATCTGGGAATGGTTCCCCAAGCAGCATAACTTCCTGCCTCAACTTCCCATTCACACCAAGCAGTTGCTCACACCTCAAAAAGGAAGTGAAAGAAAGTAATACAGGAGAGAGAGAAAGAGTCATTTCCATTATTGTCATTACCACTGGTGTTATGTGTGTAAGGGCACATGTAAAATTGATCATAATTAACACTACATAAGCCACAATACAAATTCTAAATCTGTAAATATGAGATAACAGTTTGCTTTATTTAAACAATCAAAATATGAACAAATTGCCTTGTTGCATGGATGGGTTACTGTATATCCCAAAACAGAAACCAGCATCAGCACAGCGTTGTCTGTTTGGGTAACGTAATTCTTTCCATTGCCTTTGCCTGTCAGTGAGGACAGGGGCCCAATAACAGAAGAAGCAGAAGACTGATGTTGTACTGGGTATTTCCCTTGTGTGTATGTGTAAGCATCAGAAGGAGAAAAATATCCCACACAGAGTGAAAGATTTTGGACTGTTTAGCAACGTTGCCAGACTAGAAGCAGCGGGTGACACTGTAAACTAGCGAGTCAGTTTCTATTGCCTATGCTTTTACTGGTGCTTAAAATGGATATTTTCCAACACTAAGCCATTGCTCAGAATTGGCGAACATGGTCTTCCCCGAGGTCATGGACCGATGATGCCATCAGGACCACATCATCTGCAAAAAGCAGCCATGAGATCCACATGCCACAGAACCTAAACCCCTCCCCACCACGACTACGCCTCGATATCCTGTCCAAGAATATCACAAACAGGATTGGTGACAAAGCGCAGCCCTGGCGGAAACCTACTCCCACCTGAAACGAGTCCGACTTACTGCCGAGAATCTGTACACAGCTCTCACTTTGGACATACAGGGATTGGATTGCCCTTAAAAGGGCACCCCATACTCCCGCAGCAACTCCCACAGTATCTCCCAGGGGACGTGGTCATACGCCTTCTCCAGATCCATAAAACACATATAGACCAGAAGGACATACCACCAGGCCCCCTCCAGGATCCTTGCAAGAGTAAAGAGCTAGTCCGTTGTTCCACAACCAGGACGGAATCTGCATTGTTGTTCTGAGTTTCGACAAATTGCAATAATATTACAATTACTAATCCAAGTAACTAATAGTTACAAGAACGAGATTTTTGGACCTAGCAAACTTAGGGTAGGCTAATTGAACCAACCTGTCCAATCATCTGGTTTGAGAGGCTGCAATGTTTCACTTTGGCTGATTGTTGACTCCTAAGGTTCATTATTGTTCTAATAAAGAGCATTCAATTCTAAAATGAGCTGGCTACACAGGTTGTCATTTTTCAGAAGTGGTGAGGGTAGTAGCGTGAAAGTAATATAGTAATGTAACTAGTAAAGTAACTAATTACTGGTTACACCATGTAAGTTGCTAACATAGTTAGCAATGAAACTTTTGGGAAATGCACCCGAGGATGATCTCGTGAAGCTAATTCCTCAGGACTGGCAAGTGTACAATATTCTCTTGTATTAGGGAAGTGCATGATTAGTCGGCATGTCGGTTACACTAGGACTGTAAGAAAATATCCCTACACTCGTATCGCAATATTACATTGCGCAATACTGTATCGATTCTCTAAAACATTATACCGTTGTTTTTTTATCGATTTATTTGTAAAAGGGACATGCTACAAAATACATTAGCCTCAAAAGAGAGGAAAGATGTTTGTTTCCAGATTTAGCTTTAAGGTAATTTCCATCTGCAGTCGCTGAGCAAGTTAACATGTGTTTGTTATTTTTTGCAGTGGAGGCACACATTAGCATTGCTATGACAGTTTTCGACAAATTTGAACGCCTTGTGCGTTTTTTTCTGACGATTCTAAACCTTTTAAAGTTTCATTGTGCTAAGGTTTGACTTGTAAGGTGTTTTCTTACATTTGGACAAGTTACTTGGTGTAAATGAGTCGTTAGGAACATCCCTAGGTGGTGTGTGTGGTGACCCTCACCAGGTCTGCAGGGGGCTGAGGTTGTCATCGAAGGGGTGACCGATGGTGGCCTGGTGCTGCTCCCACCTCCATTCCTTTAGCCTTGCCAGCAGACGGGCCTGGCACTGATCCAGGCAGTCCACCGACTCCTGGAGCAGCTGGAAGCGCCTCTACAGAGCACACACACACACACTATTCAGGGCCAGCAAGGCCTTCTTTCCTAAACACTGTCGGAATCACTGACTTGCGTTTCAATATTTTTTCATGAATAAGTATCAAATTAGTCTATTCTCTTACTTTCATATATTCTCACTACTTTCATATATATTTTCATATATACTCCACACATGAGCATTACTATGACAGTTTTCCACAAATCGCAATATATCGCCTTGCTTACAGTATCGCAATATATCGAATTGTGGCCCCTATATCGTGATACGTATTGTATCGCCAGATTCTTGCCAATACACAGCCCTACTTGCAATCCAGTAGCCTACTCTTGGCTCACAGCCGCCGAGGAACAAATATTATTGCTGAGAATGCTTGTTATTTGCAACTGATCGACTTGTGTTTTTGGACCCACACTGGGTTTGCAAAAGGCAGCAGCGAGACAGCAAAGCACAGACGTACAAACAAGCATTTGCTCTTGAAAACTTTTCTGGAAACCCGAGTGGATAAACAGCTTAATGAACAAGTGAGCTGGAAAACGGAACCCAACAACCAAAAGGTGAAGAAAAATAATGTCTTATTGAAAAGACTGATCGAAAGAGTCATATCATACCTGCTACATAAGATACATGGGTTGATTCAGGTAGGACAGCACTAAAGGCCTAGGTGTAAAATGCATGGCCCGCCACTGACACACACACATGCACACACAGACATGCAGGCACATGCATATACACCCCACACATTACACAGATGCATGCTAGGGGTGCCGCGATATACTGGTATTGACAATAACGGTGATAATAACAAATGAAATATTGATATTGTGTTGAAAATAAACATATTATAATATTGCAGACTAAATGAGACACACACGCAAGCACACACACATACAATTATGCAGACAGACACACGCAAACATACTGTAACGCAGATGCACGCACACACACATTAAGCAGATGCACACAGAAATTATGTATGTAGACATGAAACGATTCACTCAAAGTCATAGACAATGAGAAGTTGTCAGGTCAGAACAGAATACAGTGTGCATGTCCATCATTAGGAGCACAGATGTCCCCAAAAAAGTAACAAAAAAAATTAGCTTGTTTGCTTATACTGTGAAGAATTCACAGTATAATTACATTTTCGTGGATCATGAAATTCTTTTATGTCATACAATATAATATCTTAACTTACTGTACCTCGACCGCGGCTTTAACATTGTAGTCCAGCTGCTGAATACGGTTCTGGAGTTGCTGACGTTCTGTGTTTTCCAATCCATTCTGTTTCCATTCTTGCCCTGGACACAGAGCAAGCAAGACATTAAAGATCATACCGTAACATACAGTGAAATATAATACTGAAATATAATATCTGTAATATTCCAAAGGTCTTAAAGGTGGAGTCAGCTATTCTAATCCAATAAATGTTTAGTCAAATTCAGCGAAGAATCATGGGAAATATCGCCGATCAGGAATAAGGTGGATAAGTGATTTGTATGAGGGATTCATGGTAGTCCCACAGCCTTCAATCTCTCACCCTGCAAATATTCATTGTGTCGCTCCAAGTTAAGCTCCTCTCCTAAATGGTGGATCTTCTGTCTGAAGTCCTGAACTTCGAGGACTTTGAGGACCAGTTGGTCCACGTCCCAAGTGTTGACCCCTGGAGGGACTGCCTCTCTTGAGGGTTGAGAGAACTGCGGCTGGTTAGGGTTCTGTGTGGCCTGCAGACACGGGACAGCATCTACTAGTATACACTCTTGACTGATACAAAGCCCCGCCCCTTTTTGTCTATCCAATAACAGTTGAGCCTTATTGGAATCCGACAGAAACTCCTCCAACTGTCCTGTTATAGCTTACTATGCTGTTGTCCAAACCAGAGCCATAGAACGAGAGGGATGCATCAACAGTTCTCCAGGAAGTGCTTGGTGGGCAATTTCAATCGATGAATACAAATGGATAACTGCAATTTTTGGTAATTAGGAGTGAACAAATGCACCAATTTACATTTACTATTTCATTTATAGGGTATTTTTAGTATTTGCGGCTAACTTCCAGGAACTATTTTGAGGCTCCACGATCCGCCATTGCTGTAAAATAACGGTCCATTAGAGTGAACGAATTTGACTCTCTCTTTGCATGGCTCTGGTCAAACCTAGTTACAGTAACTAGGTAGGACAGGTGAAAGGGGCGATGCTTGGGATCGGTCAATTATCATGCATTTAAATCATCTGCGTTTTTTATAAAAAATTTATTTCTTGTATATATTTTGAAATAAAACATTTCAATGGCACATTTTCACCTAAAATGATTCCCTCATTTATCAGCAACTTATTAACAGCCATTACATTTATATATAGGGAAATCAACCTTACAGTATGGCAAGAAGTCTACTAAACAATTCACTAAAAGTGTGCCACAGGGCCTTGTAATTACTTGAAATCATAAGCTACACATAGCCTATACCGAAATATAACGGAAACTTTTACATTTTAGGATTTCAGGAAATTACTTTTCAACATGTCTCGATTGTATATTGAGTATTTATCTACAACCAGGAGCTAATACTTTTTTTTGAGATTGCATGCCCTATAGCTAAAAATAACCGGTGGTGGTTACTCCGTAGCCTTGCTATAACAGTCAATGACCGAAGTCTTCATCTGACAAGGCCAAAGACTTTCGAACTCTTCGAAAATTGACGAGAAAGGCCGTTGACCAAGCTGCAATTTTTGACGAATTGGGACTGAGGACGTGTTGCTCAAATAGCCTATTAACCTTCTTTATTTCAAGAACCTGAAAATCGTCTGGTAGGCTACATTATCCTAAAAACAGGAAACCTAACGGAAATGTGACATTTTACATTTTTACCAACATTAATTGACATATGTGAGCTTTCTCTGAGAGACGAACAACTCAAAAAAGTAATGAATAAATGCATAATTTAACTACATCGATATAAACAATATTGCCTAATCTTATATCTCTTTTGAAAAAATTCCGATATACCGGTATATATATATATCGGTATATCGCCCAGTCCTACTTTAGACCACAATTTTGTTGGTCAATCGTGCAATCACTTTCTTCTGTCGGGTATAAGATAGGACCCAATTGGTTATGTTTGATACTGAAATTAATTTTTAACCACAAGTGAAGACACAAGACCAGTCATGTTTTTCCAAATAAGAACATCTCTATAATAATGTATTCATACTGGCTCCCTGGTGTCCAAACCTGGTGTCTTCACACTAGCTCCCTGTCAATCAAACCTGGTGTCTTCACACTGGCTCCCTGTCAATCAAACCTGGTGTCTTCACACTGGCTCCCTGTCAATCAAACCTGGTGTCTTCACACTAGCTCCCTGTCAATCAAACCTGGTGTCTTCACACTGGCTCCTGACAAGATAAGGCGTGTGGACGTGATGAAATTTCGTTTTTGTTCTCTGTCCTTTTTATCATATATAAATTACTTTATTACTTTAAACTACTTCCGTTGTATATTTATTAGTTTGTTTTATTAGTTGCCTTTTATATATTTGATTAATATATTCAAATGTAAATGTTATTTACATTACTATAAATACTAAATTATTTAATTTAGTATTTATTATTATTATTATTATTATTAGTAGTAGTAGTAGTAGTAGTATTAGTATTATTACATTCAGTCCACTGGATGTAATGTTTTTAAAGGTGCGCTATATAAAGTTATGAGTATTATATTGTTTAGTGAATGGGTTTGTAAGCGTGTGTTATTTTAACAACAGTACAACAGATGAGATAGCGCTTCATGGAGTTCATCATTGCCCACTAAAAAATATCAAATTGTATAAACAAAAAAACAATAGCAATAATAAAAGTTTTTTCCATTTACTAGTATCAAATGCTATTCTTCTGTGCGATATATTTTGGAATCTGTATTATTTGAAAACATTGAGATTTTGAATGCAGCTTTCTTGATAGAATCAGGAACTTGCGTGACGTCACTTAGGCGTCACTGTATGGTGAACTTACAGTCCCGGAAAGTAGGGCCCGCTCCGTCCTGAGGATATTTTTGACCATCACGCAGAACTGTAGAGGCTGCTGCCGGAGCATGTTCTGCAAGGAAAGCAAGTGCAGTCTTAGAAAACCAACGCAGAATAGGTGCGTCAAACACAATAGATGATGCAAGATGCAGGTTCGTTGTGATGGAATACTAGTTCTGCTAAAGTATTATATACCGTATATACGGTACAAACTACATGTGGAAATAACCTGCCCAAAATAGAAGGGTTTAAATTACTTGTGAACTTGCCTAATGATGCTAAATCTTACACACCTTTAAACAAATCACAGCTGTGCAATAAACTATATTACTTGTCTTTATTACTAGTTCTTATAAATAGCATTAGACAAATCCAAACACTGCTATATTTTTTCTGACCAGGTTCATAAGCAGTTTTTTTGAGACAAGTTCAGTATACAGTATGAGTACTACGTGTACAGACAGGTCTACAAGCCTAACTGTAACGTCCGAGGCGGCCTGCCTCCCTCGGTCTTCCTCTCCGGCGTTCTGACCTCAGACCCGTACCTGCTCATCTCCTGACATACCTGCCACACGTGCAGGAGAGCGCAATCAACGTCACCTGCTGCCCATCAGGGCTATATCTGTTTTCTTGTTCATCTTGTCGGTGTCCGTGATTGTCGTGTTCTTGCCTGTCTGTCGCCTGTGACGGCGTTCGCACGTTCCCTGATTAAACGTTACGAGCACTACTGCTCTTTATTAGCCTAAACTCTGTCTGAGCTTCCTTATTCTGTGCCTGCACTCACAACATCACTCACTCACTCACACTAACAGATTAGTTAGGCTTGTTAAGATATATGTTAATTGTGACCCAGTAATTATTGGCTGCTGTGAAAGTATTCCATATACATTCGCTATCTAGTATAATGTCTACGATTTACAACAATTTGAAAAATGCATTGTAAAAGCACCCCTAAAAAAATATTTGTACTTTTCTGAAATTGTTTTTAGACTAAATTGGAGCCCTCTAACTTTAACTTCTAACTTTTCCACTAAAAATGTATGCAGACCCACCACTTAATGTGTCTCATCCCCAATGTTCAAACAAGACCTACACCAATACAAATACAGACATAACCACATATTTAGACAACTCTGTATGCAGGCCTACGTCTTATTAGGGGCTCAGCCCCCCCAAAAGGTCTGATCCTACAGAATCGCCCCCCGTTTACTAGTATGTTAAATCAGAGTAGAAAGCCCTGACTGGTCTGAATGAGTCCTACACTACACCCACACTACATCACTACTTTGTGGACCACTATAGCAGAGCAAACGGCACTTACGCATTAAAGTTTTGGGGGGTGAGGGGGGGGGGGGGGGGGGGGGGGTT